>JAPYZL010150330.1:0-28088 GCA_030522825.1 Platygaster orseoliae
TTCACTTCCAAACTCGTCGCTTTCCGCCTCAACTTCTATCGCTCGTTCTGTAAAATTCTCTTTTTTGGCATAAGGGCCCTTTTCTCGCGGAGCGTCACAAATTTAGAGGAAATTGTAAGATTTTCGACAAACTTCCAAATTTTCCATGATGATAATTAAATTCAATTTTTTTTGGATCTTCAATTTTTCAAATTTTCAAAAAATCTTAGGTTTTTCTTTAAAACTGTTATATATTGAAGTAAAAAATACATTATGTTTTCTATTTTTTACTGTATATGAATTTATAATTGCGATATTTGGCATTTTACTTTACTGTATGGTGAAAATAAATGACTTATCTTTTTGAAACCAAGAAAATTTTGAATTATCCCAAATGTTTTATTAGATTCCCCAATTTCACAATTTTTTTAAATTCTAGATTTTTTGAAAAACTTTCCAGTATTTTCTATTTCTATTTTATTTCATTTTTAGATTATTTCTAAGATTCGAAATTTCTAACAATTTACAGATTTAGGAATACTTTCTGATATTCTCCAAAATTATTCGAATCCTTCAATTTTTTAAAGTTTTGAAAACTCGTAGAATTTTATTAAATTATTTAAGTGTTCCATGATTTTTGTACAATAAAAAAACATTTCTTGTTTTTTTGAAATATAAAAAACCTCAAGACAGTTTTTATGGTTGAACATAATTTTGTAAAAATTTTAAAATACACGGAATATATTATCGACATTTTTGAAGATTCTACAAATATATAGAACATAGTAGAATTATAGAAAACCTACAAAATTTTCCATGATAACAATTAAATTTTATTTTATTTTGGAACTTTCAATTTTTTAAATTTCCGAAAAATCCTAGATTTTTATTGAAAACCGTTACATATTCGAATGAAAAATAAAATATGTTTAGTATTTTTTACTGTATATCAAAACTTATAATTGTGATATTTTACGTTTTATTATACTGCATGGTAAAAATATATATATTCATCGATAAATGTAATATAATTTGTGAATAGTTGAAATAATATTATTGATTTTCCTAAAATATAGTAATTTTTACAATATTTATACTACAAATTACTAAGTTTTTTTTTTTAGTGTATCTTTTTGAAACCCAGAACATTTTTAATCATCCCAAATATTTCAATAGATTCCCCAATTTCACAAATTTTTTTAATTCTAGATTTTTTGAAAAAACTTTCTAGTATTTTCTATTTCTATTTTATTTCCTTTTTAAATTATTTTTAAAATTCGAAATTTCTAACAATTTACAGATTTAAGAATATTTTCTGATATTTTCCAAAATTTTTCGAATCCTTCAATTTTTCAAAGTTTCGAAGACTCGTAGATTTTTATTGAACTCTTTCAAGTGTTCGATGATTTTTGTACAAAAAAACATCCCTCGATTTTTTGAAATTCAAAAAACCTCAAGACACTTTTTGTAGTTTAACAGAATTTTGAAAATTTTTTTAAATACACGGAGTATATTATTGACATTTTTCAAGATTCTACAAATTTCTAGAAAATAGTAGAGTTATAGAAAACCTACAAAATTTTCCATGATAACAATTAAATTTTATTTCATTTTGGAACTTACAATTTTTTAAATCTTTGAAAAATCCTAGATTTTTATTGGAAACAGTTACATATTCGAATAAAAAATAAAATATGTTTAGTATTTACTGTATATCAACTAATAATTGCGATATTTGGCGTCTTACATTACTGCATGGTAAAAATAAATATATTCATCACTAAATGTAATATAATCTATGAAAAATAAAAAGAATATTGTTGATTTTCCTAAAATATAGTAATTTTTACAATATTTACCCTACAAATTACTAGGTTTTTTTCTCAGTGTATCTTTTGGAACTGAGAAAATTTTGAACTATGGAAAATATTTTAGATTCCTCGATTTTCTGAATTTTTGAATTACCAGATTTTTTAATAAACTTTCTAGTTTTTTATATTTCTATGTTATTTAATTTCTGAATTTTTTTTAAGATTCGAAATTTCTTAAAATTTACAGAATTTATAAATAATTTCTGATATCTTACAAAATTCTCCGAATCCTTCAATTTTTCAAAGTTTTGAAGTTCGTAGAGTTTTATTAAAATACATATTCAAGTAAAAAATACAATAATCATGTTCAGTATTTTTTACTGTATTTCAACTTATTATTGCGATATTTGACGTTTTACTATACTGCATGGTAAAAATAAATATACTGATGCCCAAATCTACTATAAAATATGGAAAATAAAATAATATTGTAGATTTTGCTAAAATACAGTAATTTGTCCAATATTTATACTAAAAATTACTAGATGTTTTTCTCAGTGTAGTACCCTAAATTTTCAAATTCAGGTGCATTTCTCTTAAGTTATTCTTATCAAGATGTATTTGAAAAGTTAGTTTAAATAAATTTTGACTTGTAATTCATAAATCGTCCTAGCAAGAGAATCATAACAGATTTTCTGAACTTGAACTTAACAAAAGTTTTGTAAAGACGCTCAAACAAGATAAGCGTGGTTTCCAATTTATCTGATCGAACTGTTTCCAAAATGTCCTTATGAGAAAATCGAAAACGGAGATTTTCGTTAACCAGTTATGAGGATATTTTGAATTTGTTTTAAGATATATGAAAAACATAAAAAATATAATATTTATTTTTTCATGTGAAATTCCAATGGCGTAGGTAGATGATGTTTTTAGGGTCCAAAACCTTCCTGAAATTCAAGTAAAATTAATTGTTACATGTTCATAAAATGAAAAATTATAAATATCAAAAAATACGAAAATTCATGAAAATACATATGGAAGTAAATAAAAAATCAATGATAGTTATGGAAAAAATATAAACTAGATATTTTCTTTAATATAACATATAATTATTATATATTAATATAATATATAATATTAGGATGATATTTCCTTTTTTTCTCTCCAATTTTTCTTTAAAAAAAAAAATTTCTGACCTCAGTAACTTGAAAATCTCAAAAACCAAATTCAATAACATCAATCACGTATACAAAAAGTTGGATAACTCAAAAATCTCAGAATTCGAAAAATTCAACAATCTTACAGTCCTTATAAAAATTCACATTTATACTGGAAGAAAATCCTGACCATTCACATAAAAAAAAACATGTAAAATAAAAAATCATCCAATCAAAACCAACATGCCAAAGATCTTGCTAATGAAACAGCAACATGATCGCCGATCGAGCTTTATTATAATCAATCACGCCCCTGCATTCACCATTTCTCGAGCACAATTATCCCTGTGAATGTTAACATAATCACAGCTTAAGTCTAAGCACGCAATATTAATATGCAAAATTATACTTGCATGTATGTAAACTCTGGCGTGCATGTATACATCGGCATTGTTTACGAAGCACATGCTAAGTGCATTGTGTTAATCTTTCGAATGCATTTCGCAGAAAGTAAAGTGATTTCGACGAGGCGTCGACGTTTCATGTAATAATCGAAAGACACAATGAGAGTAGAAATGTGTGGGTTTGATCGCTCGGTGGTACATAAAAGCCCCTCAGGCTCTTATGAACACTGGGGCGCTCAGGGTGAATCACGAGGGCCTTCTTATCTCAGCTTTACAATCTTCGCTTTCCTGTATTTCGCTGCCCTCTATTGTTTTCCACGTCCGCGAGTCTCGAATGCATTTTGTTCTAAGTTGAATATATAGACGATAGGCGCTTTCAGGGCTTGCGTCACGTACTCGCGTCCTCTGCTCTTCTATCGACGAAATAAAAATGTATTCCCTACTGAGAAAATCGAATTGGATTTAGAATTCTATTTCCACTTAAAAATCCAAGAGGATTTCTACTTGGAAATCCAAGTAAACTTCCAGTTAGAAATCTGACAAGATTTATAGTTGGAAATCCAAGTGGATTCCTTGAAGGAAAACTTAAATGTAATTCCAGTTAAGAATCCAATTGGATTTCTACTTGGAAATCTGAGTGGACTTCTAGTTGAAAATCCAAGTGGATTTCCAGTTTAAAATCTAACAAAATTTGCAGTTGGAAATCCAAGGAAATGCCCAGTTGGAATCGAACAAGATTTACAGTGAAAATCCAACAATATTTACAGTTGAAAATCCAACAAAATTTGCAGTTGGAAATTCAAGTGGAATTCTTTCAAGAAAACTTAAGTGTAATTCCAGTTTAGAATCCAATTGGATTTCCACTTGGAAATCTGAGTGAATGTCCAGTTGAAAATCCAAGTGGATTTCCAGTTCGAAATCCAACAAGATTTACAGTTGAAAATCCAACAAAATTTACAGTTGGTAATTCAAGTAGATTTCCAGTTGGAAATACAATTGGATTACCAGTTGAAAATCCAAGTGGATTTCCAGTTAGAAATACGATTGGATTTCCAGTTGGAAATCCAACAAGATGCATAGTTGAAAATCCAACAAGGTTTACAGTCGGATATCCAAGTAGATTTACAGTTGGAAATCCAAGTAGATTTACAGTTGGAAATCCAAGTAGATTTACAGTTGAAAATCCAACAATATTTACAGTTGAAAATCCAACAAAATTTACAGTTGGAAATTCAAGTGGAATTCTTTCAGCGAAACTTAAATGTAATTCCAGTTAAGAATCAAATTGAATTTCCATTTGGAAATCTGAGTGAATGTCCAGTTGAAAATCCAAATGGATTTCCAGTTGGAAATATAACAAGATTTACAGTGGGAAATCTAAGTAGATTTCCAGTTGGATATAGAATTCGATTTCCAGTTGGAAACCCAACAAGATTTACAGTTGGAAGTTAAACAAGATTTACAGTTGGAAGTTAAACAAGATTTTCAGTTTGAAATATAACAAGATTTACAGTTGGAAGTTAAACAAGATTTCCAGTGGGAAATCTAACAAGATTTACAGTTGGAAATTCAACAAGATTTACACTTCAAAATCCAAGTATATTTCCAGTTGGAAATCCAAGTAGATTTCCAGTTGGTAATCCAACAAGATTTACAGTTGGAAATCTAAGTGTATTTCTTTAAGGAAAACCTAAATTTTATTCCAGTTAAGGATTCAATTGTGTTTCTACTTAGAGTTTTTATGGACTTCTAGTTGAAAAGCCAAGTGGATTTCCAGTTAAAATCCAAGTCGATTTCCAGTTAGCAATCTAACAAGATTTCCAGTTAGAAATCTAACAATATTTCCAGTTTGTAATCCAAGTATATCCACGGTTGAAAATCCAAGTGGATTTCTTTTAGAAAAACCTAAATGTGAATCCAGTTGAGAATCTAATCGGATTTCCAGTTCAGAATTCAAGTGGATTTCCAGTTGTAAATGTAACAAGATTTCGAGTTTGAAAACCAAGTAGATTTACAGTTAGAAATTCAAGTTGTTTTCTTTTAGGAAATCTTGAATGTAATTCCATTCAAGAATCTAATTGGATTCCAACTTGGAAATCTGAATGAATTTCCAGTTCGAAATGTAAGTGGATTTCCAGTTGGGAATTAAGTAGATTTACAGTTGGAAATCCAAATGGATTTTTTTTAGGAAAATTTAAATGTAATTCCAGTTCATACTCCAATTGGATTTACAGTTGTAAATCCAAGTAGATTTCTTTTAGAAAAACTTAAATGTAATTCCAGTTGAGAATCCAAGTGGATTTCCAGTTGGAAATCTAACAAGATTTCGAATTTGAAATCTAACAAGATTTCGAGTTTGAAAACCAAGTAGATTTACAGTTGGAAATTCAAGTTGATTTGTTTTAGGAAATCTTAAATGTAATTCGATTCAAGAATCTAATTGGATTCCAACTTGGAAATCTGCATGAATTTCCAGTTGAAAATCCAAGTGAATTTCCAGTTCGTAATGTAAGTGGATTCCAGTTCGGAATTAAGTAAATTTACAGTTGGAAATCTAAATGGATTTTTTTTAGGAAAATTTGAATGTAATTCCAGTTGATAATCCAATTGGATATCCAGTTGTCAATCAAGTGGATTTCTTTTAGAAAAACTTCAATGTAATTCCAGTTGAGAATCCAATTGGATTGCCAGTTGAGAATCCAAGTGGATTTCCAGTTCGAAATCTAACAAGATTTCCAGTTTTGAATCCAATTGGATATCCAGTTGTAAATCCAAGTGAATTTCTTTTAGAAAAACTTTAATGTAACTCTAGTTGAGAATCCAATTGGATTTCCAGTTGAGAATCTAAGTGGATTTACAGTTGGAAATCTAAAAAGATTTTGAGGTTGAAAACCAAGTACCGTAAAACGGTGTGACTTTGTGATAGTTTTTGAACTATTTTATGAATAACTGTCGAAATTTTCAACATAAATTCAAAATAAGTATTGTTCTTTGTTGCTTCGACCTTTCTTCATGAAATTAAAATGTTAAAAACCTGCTCAATTTGATTGGATCAACTAGAATTAGGTTTCAGGTTGTCAATCGAATTGCCCGAATTCCGAACTTTCAAAGAAACATTTCCCAAAGCTTATCACCGTGACAAGCATGTGCTGTTATCTCAATAAGTCATAAACGGCCCGCATTTAGGCAATATCATTCGTTTCGGAGATTAAAATTCATGGCGGCGCTTATCTTGCGGCAATGCGCGAGGGCTCACTTGAGAGCCAGGGCAAGAAAGGCTCTTATTTCCTTTTTTCCAAGCCCCGGCGCGCTTTATTTATCTGGCCTTTCCGTCTGCCCTTTCCACCCTTCTCCCTTAGTGGGGTCACGGGCTTCTTCCTCCCCGTTTCGTGACCAGCAATCAGCGTAATGCACCGAGTACCGACTACTCCACTGAAATACACACTGACGTACACTGCTCCCTTTCAGCGGCCCTGATGGAACATCCCCCCCAACTCCCGATACCACCCCACGCGATGGCGGCGTAATGTAGTCGCGGTGGCAATTCCTATGAGAGCATCCACGAGATAGATCGAGACATTGGTTCCTTATACGGCCCTCTTCTCCGCGCTTTGATTCCAGCCCTGCATCTTTTGTCGCTGCAGCTTGGCCCCAAGAGATCCTATCACTCTTCGAGGGGCTCTTTTTGCGCGTTGTGATTTTCGTAGCCCCACTAGTGTTTTTTTTATTTTTTGCTACGGTAATTTTCCCTTTCGTTTTTCCACGTAGCAGATGTTGGCCGTGTATGGAATATTCATCATCGCCAGCGGACGATGCCCGTCGATCGGGGAAAATGCGCGTTTTTAGCGCGGGATAAAAAAGTTACGGGGCGGAGAAAAGTCGCGGAAAATTGCGGACGTTGCGGAATTCGGGCGAGGAGATGGTGTATGGATGCATGTGGGCTTGATGCGAGCTATTCAGAGAGTATGGAGTGAAAAAATGAATTGTTGGGAATTCTGGGGTGTTTTAGGAAAAGGGGTTTTACTTTAGTGTTAGAAATTTCTGTGTTAAATTTAAGAAAAACTGTATAACGCCCTGTATTAATAATGCTTTAAAAGTATACAAAATATATATACAATTACATAACTTAAATATACGGGTGTCTTAAGTTTAATACATCATGTGTGTTTGAAATTGTACATGAAATCAATACATATATACATCAAACCTGTGACATCAATTTAATTTATGGTTATTAATTGAATTACATACATTGATGTAGTAGAATCATACCAAAATATTTGAATGAAATCTGCTTTTACATTCATTTCATGCATGTAACTCAAACTGAATTTTTTTTAGATACTGGTTGCATGGAATCTAAGACAAGTTTGAAATGATATGTGTGAAAAATGTATAAAAATCAAATAGGTGTCTCGAGGTAATACACATTTAATAGATGTGTTTTATTCATGTCAAAGTGTCTGAAAATGTGTAAATGTGTCTAAGAAGTGTCTAAAATTGTCTGAGTATTTTCTATGAATGTCTAAACAGTGTCTACAAATATCTAAGTAGTGTATGAAAATGTCTGAATAGTCTAAAAATGTATAAATAGTATCTCAAAAGTCTAAAAATGTCTAAATAGTGTCTAAAATGTCTAAAACTGTATAAAAAGTGTCTAGAAATATCTAACGAGTGTCAAAAAGTGACTGTATAGTGTCTAAAAGTGTATCTAGTAATTGTCTAAAATGTCTAAAAAGTGTCGTTTGCACTTGGTTTAGATTGTAACATATTTCTGCACTTGGGTCATATTGAGATAATTTTTTCACTTGGGTCAGATTGTGACATTTTTACTTGGGTTAGGTTTATTTAATAGATGTATTCATGTTTCAAATATCTAGTTTATAAAATTTCAGGTACATTTTAATACATCAATCAAGGAAAGTGCATTAAACTCAAGTAGGTGTCTAATTTATACATTTTTTAAACATGTTTATCTAACGTACGTTTTAAACAGCTGGCTTATGAAATATCAAGTACATTTTAATACATTTTGAATAGAAAGTGTATGAAATTCAACAACATTTTTAACAATGTTGTTTCTTTATGGAAGTTCACTACCGTGCAAAAGTATAAGGACATGATAAAAAAAATCTGTTTTTTGAGTTGGCGATTTTTTTTTGTACTCAACAGAATTTCATGATTAAGTATTCTATATAAACTATAAAATAAACTTTTTTGCCATGACTTGCATACATTTGTAATAAACTAGATAATTATTATAAGTCAAAATGATGGAACTATAAAGGAATCAGAACTTTTTATTTTAAGTAGCATCATTTTTGCGTTGTAAAATAAATACATAATTTATTTTGATAAAAAACTTATTTATATTGATAAATATTTATTGAATTTATTGTTTTGATATATTTTAACATATAAGCGCGTGTATGATTCGGTATTTTTAAATATTTTCATACAAAGTTTGCATGTAATACACATATTGTGAATCATGACAAAATTGTCTATTAACGAGTTTTTATACAAATCGTATATAAAATATATGGAAAGTACCAATATGAAATTATCTTTAAGAAAAATCGATGACATTCGTTTTGGATAATGTTTTTGACATTCAAAAGTAAAAATTCCGAATAAAACACATTGAAGTGTTTTGGAATTTCAAATAAGATGATTCGAGAAGTGTCTTGCAAATTCAAAATATCTTGATAATTTTTAAAAAACACTTTAAAAAGTATCTTAGACACTTGAAAGTGTATTAGAGTTCCAGAAAAGATACTTTTCAAGGACTTTAAATTCAAAATAAGACTTCAAGGATTGTCTTCAAATTTTTTATAAATCACTTTAAGTAGTATCTTAGACGTTTAAAAGTGTCTTCGAATTTTTAAAAAACACCTGGAATTGTGTCTTGGACATTTAAAAGTGTTTTGAAATTCCCAATAAAGCACATTGGAGTTTCTTGTAATTTCAAGTAAGAGACTTTACGAAGTATCTCAGAGATTCGAGAGTGTCTTAAAATTTCTAATGAAACGCTTCTGAATGTCTTAGATTTTCGAGTAAGACATTTTGTAAAGTGTCTTAGAAATGTCTGAATATCTTTGGATTTTCAAAAACACTTTGAAAAATGTCTTCAAATTTCAAATAAGATACCTCTAGAAGTGTCTTGGAAATTCAAAATATCTTCAAAATTTTTAAAAAACACTTCGAAAATTGTCTTGGACACTTGAAAATGTATTAGACTTCCAGGATAGACACTTTTTAAGGACTTTAAATTCAAAATAAGACTTCAAGGATATCTTCACATTTTTTATAAATGACTTCTAGTAGTGTCTTACACGTTTAAAAGTGACTTCGAATTTTAATAAAACACCTCAAATAGTGTCTTGGACATTTAAAAGTGTTTGGAAATTCTGAATAAGACACATTGGAGTATCTTATAATTTTAAATAAAAGATTTTACGAAGTATCTCAGAGATTCAAGAGTGTCTTAAAATTCCGAATTAGACGCTTCTGAGTGTCTCAGAACTTAGAGTAAGACATTTTGTAAAGTGTCTTAGAAATGTCTGATTATCTTCGGATTTTCAAAGACACTTTGAAAAGTGTCTGACAATTCCAGAAAAGATACTTCAGAAGGTCTTTGTATTTTAATAAGACACTTTAAGAAGTGTCTATAAATTTGTGATAAATCACTTTAAATATTAGTGTGTCAGAAGTTTTAAAGTGTCTTAGAATTTTCTTAAAACACCTTCAAAAGTATTTTGAACATTAAAAATTGCCTCATATTTCGGTATAGAAAACACAAAAGAGTTTTAAAATTTCGAATGAGACACTTCAAGAATTGCGTTGACATTCGATAGTGTCTTAGAATCTTATATAAGACTCTTTGAAGTGTCTTAGCATTTCAATCAAGACACTTTCGAGTGTCTTAGAATTTCAAATAAGGCATTTCAAGAAGTGTCTTGAGCATTTCTGAATACCTTGGAACTTCGAAAAAGACTGTTTAAGAAGTGTCTTATACACATGACAATTTCTGAGAATTCCGGAAAATATACTTTTAAAGGTCTTTAAATTTTAATATAGACACTTAGAGGATCGTCTTAAATTGTTGCATTTATCACGCATTGAAGTGACTTAGACGTTTGAAAGTGTTTTAAAATTCCGAATAAAGCACATTGAAATTTCTTAGATTTTCAAGTTCAATTCAATTTTCAATTCAGGGAAATCCTCAACATACTCGAAAATTCCTGAAAATCATCAATTTATTCTTTTCTATCTGCGAAGTATAAAAACTCTTAGGAAGTGTCCTCTCCAGGGTCGAAAGTACATAACCTGTTTTGCCCTGATTTCCTTTTCATGACACGTGGATGAGAAAAACCGATAGGAATGATTTCCGTATGTATGGCCGAGCTTTTTTCTATTCATGCGATATTCTTTCCAAGTGTTCCCCGGGAATCCGATACGAATGGATTGACGCACCGCGCGCGACATTCTGAATGGAATGTTAATGCATTTGCGTATCAGGCACGTGCGCTGAGATTCAGATTAGGACGTTCCTAGAGAATACTTTTCGATTTTCCATGACAAGGTCTCGTTAAATCTCCGCTCGAATGACGGATGCGACGCGACTTTTTTACATTCATTTGAACAATTCGAACGCGACCTAGATTTTTTTAGTCCATTTATGCATGTGCTGCGATAGTTTGCGAGCTGACCGAAAGGTTCACTTCGATTCCCGAGCCAAAAAAAGCGCAGTACAAATTTTTGGGGTCGTGTGAATTTCGAGGGATATTTTGAGATAAAATGGCAGAAAATTTCCATGCTATAGAAGTAAATAACAAAAAACAAACAAAAATATAAAATTATCATTAAAATTCGTAGTATTTTTTCCTTTGTAAATTGCATGCGTTTCATAAAACTATGAGCTTTTTTGATTTTTATAGAAACTTTGGATTTTTATATACTCAATACTAAATTTAAAAAAAATGAACACTTTTACTTTGAGAGGAAATTATTGTAAAAAATTTTATGTTGTTTTTGGAGTTATTTCCATCGCTTGTTCGAAAGATATGGATGAAAATGCCAAAAAACAAATCGAACGAAAATCTCATTTACGTCATGTATGTCGAACTTCAACGTCAAAAATCAATACAACCGAGCGATAAAACGATGATTTTCCCCATTGAGTTGTAAGAGATTCTGTAACCGAAATTTTTATGCATATTTATGTTAAAAAAATCGTTTCATCTTTACGTTTTACTTTTCAATCGCAATTAAACGGTTTTTTTTTATGTCGAATTAAATGACTTCATGATATTCAATTGAAGTATGATTTAATAATGGAAATTTGAAAATTTCAGCTTTTTTTACGTTGTTTGATTTTTCGTTTATTATAAAATGATTATTTTTGGTATTCTCAGTGAATTCTAAGGAAAAATTATAGTCTGCCAAAGAAATACAAACGAAAAAATTCGAATCGTAGATAATGGAATTTTCTAGAAATCTACAGAAAAATCCATAAAAATACTAGAAAATTCATCGAATTTGGGGGATTTTTGAACGTTTTGGGGTTCCTGAATTTTTCAAATTATTTAATTTTTTAAGATTTGATTTTCTCAGATTTTGAATTTTCGAGTTTTCCGAATGCTATAAAACTTTCTGGACTTTTCAGAATATTTGACTTTTAAAAGTTTTTTGAAATTTTTGGTATACCAGATGAAAATTCTTGAGAATTTCCGATCTTTTTTGGATTCCAAAATTTTTCAGGATTTTGAAAATTGTTTAAACTCCTAATCTTTTCGGGATTCCTGAACTTTTCGAAACATTAAATTTGTCAAGATTTGATTTTCGGGACTTCGAATTTCCAAGTTTTCCGGATGATCTAAAATTTTCTGAACTTTTCCGAATCTTTGATTTTCATTGGATTTTTGAAATTTTCGGGAAAACAGATTAAGATTCTTGGAAAATCTCGATCTTTTTGAGACTCCAGAGCTTTTGGGAATTCCTGTATTTTTCGGGATTTTGGAATGTTTCGGAATCCTGAACTTTTCGAATTACTGAATTTTTCAAGAGTTTATTTTCTGAGACTCTGAATTTCCGAGTATTCCAAATGCTCTAAAATTTTGTAAACTTTTTCGAATCTTAGAGTTTCGATAGTTTTTTAAAATTTTTGGTATACCAGATGAAGATTCTTGGGGATTTTTGATCTTTTACGGATACCCTAATTTTTCGGGATTTCAAAACTTTTTAGATTTCTGAATTTTTTGGAAGTGTAGAATCTTTCAGGATTCCTGAACTTTTGGAATCATGTAATTTTCGAAGGTTTGATTTTTTCGGTCTCCGAATTTCGAGTTTTCCGAACGCTCTAAAATTTTCTTAATTTTTCCGAATCTTTGAATTTTATCGGATTTTTGAAATTTGCTGGATACCAAATTGAAATTCTTCGAAAATCTCGATCTTTTTAAAAATTCAGAACTTTTCGGGATTTCTGAATTTTTCGGGATTCTTGAACTGTTCGAATTATTTAATTATTCAAGATTTGATTTTCTAGCACTTCGAATTCTTTGACTTTCATTAGTTTTTTGACATTTTCGGTATACCAGATTGAAATTCTTAGGAATTTTCGATCTTGTCGGGATTCCAAATTTTTCGGGATTTTAGAACTTCTTGAAATACCCGAACTTTTCGGGATTCCTGAACTTTTCGAATTATTTAATTATTCAAGATGAGATTTTTTTGGACTCCAAATTTTGAGTTTTCCGAACGCTCTAAAATTTTCTGAACTTTTTCGAATTTTTGACTTTCATTAGATTTTTGAAATTTGCGGGATACCAGATTAAGATTTTTGCGAATTCTCGATCTTTTTGAAATCCCTTACTTTTTCGGGATTGACGAACTTTTCGAATTATTTAATTTTTCAAGATTTAATTTTCTGGGACTCGAAATTTCCGAGTTTTCCAAAAGTTCTAAATTTTCTGAACTTTTCCGAATCTTTGACTCTCATTAGTTTGAAATTTTCTGTATACCAGATTAAGATTCTTGTAAGTTCTCGATTTTTTTGGGATTCCCAAATTTTTCGGGATTCCTAAACTTTCTGAAATTCTCGATCTTTTTGGCATTCCTGAACTTTTCGGATCATTTTATTTTTCAATACTAGATTTTTTCGGACTTTTCATTTCATTCTGATTGTGCAATAAATGATGCATCATACACCAATAAACAAATGATACACCTCATTTTCACAAACATGAATGACCAAAAACCCTGTCAATCACACGTCCAAGCCTTGAATAAAAACATACTCCTTCATTTCATAATTCCCTTCATTCCCTTAATTCCCTTCATATCAAACGGCATCCTCAATTCCCCATTTTCTCTCATATAATCCCTTAAAAACGTCACCACCACTTCTATTCACTCTTCTTAATATTTACTTTAATTTTTCCCAACTTCAAAAACATCTCAACCCCAATTATTTTTTCAGCATTTCCGACAAGTTCACGAAACCCTATCTAAAGCATTTTACAAACTACACAAAAAGACCATAAAATTCTCTTTTTTCTCAATCTCGGGTGTGCTCGATACTGTGTTTTCCAGCACGTGTAAATGGTAGACTAACGATTAGCGAGACTGGGTGTCAAGTTTAGGAGTGCAGCTACGTGCGCGGCAAAGGTTTCGAACGCTAGAACGCCTTTGGTGAAAAATCTTAACAAGCGGACCTAAAACACGACGCGTGGTAAGCGTCGCAGGGGATGAAAGCTGGCGCGGAATTAAAAAGAACGCTTCAGAGAACACTTGGAAGGTCATTAAGAGCTTTGCGTATGCGGAATGAAAGTCCGGTAATCTTTCAGATCTGGAAAGGGAAGTGTAATGTCATTTCCACGGATACCGCGGCGGAGCTCGAGAGCTGTTGAAAAGTAAATTAAAGCGCTGCGCTGCGAATGTACACGTTCCAAATAGTTGGGCGCCAAGGGCCAAAAAAACTCACGGATTTATGGTCATTCAAGTCGGCGAGGAAGATGACTGCATTACGTTTTATGGATAGCCATGCTATGACGTTAATGATTTTTTACAAGTTTTTTGATTTGCAGTACTGTCTCAACTTTCATTTTCTTAATTAATAGAAATGAATGTAGTTTTGCACAGAGAACAATTGTTTGGAACTACAACCAAAACTTTGGTTATGGCAATCAAAACTTGTGTTGTAGCAACTAATGCTTAATTTTCGATTGATACTTAGGTTACAATGACCAATTATTTAGTTATAATACCTGAAGTTTTGGTTGTACTACTCACAACTTTGCTGGGCTCATATTTTACTAAAAGAATAGTTGCTACAACCAAAAATTTCTCTCTGTGTGGGACAAAAATCTATTACTTTTTAGTAAAAAATATAGTAATGAGAAATTGAGATAGAATATTGTAAATTTTACTATAAATAATATTTTATTATTTAAAATATTCGTATTGTAATCGATAATTGAAAAATGCTAATGCAAAGTGAAAAAGGATTGAAATAAGTTTTTTGATTTGCAGTACTTTCTGCACTTTCTTTTTCTCATTTAATAGAAACGAATGAAAATGCACTGCAAAGAGAACAACTGTTTGGTTACAGCAACCTTTGATTTAGTAAAATATGGACCCACTAAAGTTTTGGGTACTACAAACAAAACTTTGGTTATGGCAACCAAAACTTGTGTTATAGGAACTAATGCTCAATTTTTATGACTGATACTTAGGTTACAGTAGCCAATTATTTGGTTATCATACCTAAAGTTTTGGTTCTACTAACCATAATTTTGGTGGGCTCATATTTTTCTAAAAGAATGGTTGATACAACCAAAAATTTCTCTCTGTGTAAGAGAAAAATCTATTACTTTTTAGTAGAAAATATAGTAATGAGAAATCAACATGGAATATTGTAAATTTTACTATAGACAGTATGTATTATTTAAAATATTCATATTGTAGTCATTTATTGAAAAATGCAAATGCAAAGTGAGAAAGGATTGAAACAAGTTTTTTTGATTTGCAGTACTTTCTGTACTTTCCTTTTCTTCATTAAATAAAGCGAATGAAGATGCACTGTACAGAGAAAAATTGTTTGGTTACAGCAACCATTGATTTAGTAAAATATGGACCCACAAAAGTTTTGGGTACTACAACCAAAACTTTGGTTATGGCAACCAAAACTTGTCTTATAGAAACTAATGCTCAATTTGTATGACTGATCCTTAGGTTACAATAACCAATTATTTGGTTATCATACCTGAAGTTTTGGTTGTACTAACCAAAACTTTGGTGGGCTCATATTTTAATAAAATAATGGTTGCTATAACCAAAAATTTCTCTCTGTGTGGGACAAAAATCTTATACTTTTTAGTAAAAAATATAGTAATGAGAAATCGAGATGGAATATTGTAAATTTTACTATAGACAGTATTTTATTATTCAAAATATTCGCATTCTAGTCATCTATTGAAAAATGCATCATTATATGAACATTAATATAATTGATAACTTGTTCATTTTAGTGATTATTCACACGCAAGAAAAACGAATTTTCTGAAATTAAAAAATCCAAAAAGAAATTAAAGTAAATGTATTAAATTCGTTGGTTTCACAGATTTTTCTTTAATTTCAGGAATAAATTAAGAAACTTGTTCTAAAATACAAGTATTTTTCTTGCTTGTATAAATATCGATTTTTTTCAAGAATTCATGATTTTGGATTTCGCTGTCAAGTTTCGAATAACCTTACTTTTATAGAAAAATTAAGTTTAAATTTAATATATAATTGAAAAATTTATGTACGTCAGTCATTTTTTTCAATGTTAAAAATTCTACGAAATTTTCAAATAATGCGCTAAGAGAAAAATCCAGTACTTTTTACTAAAAAATATAGTATTGGGTATCGAGATAAAGTATAGTAAATTTTACTGTATACAGTATTGTATTATTTCAAATATTCATACTGTAGTCATTGTTTGATCAATTCATGATGATATAAAAATTATCAAATATTTTCATTCAAGTATTTTTCATTTCCAAAATAGATTCTTATTCATTCTTTGAAGTTTTATGATGTTCATAGAAAATCAAAGAATCAAAAATTTTTTAAATTCCTTTTTCCAAGGAAATTATTAATAAAAATAGAATCAGTCAAAAACATTATACCATAATTTATATAATATGTATATTTATAAATTAAACAATTGCTCTGCTAAAAAAACATAGAAAAATCTACTACAGAATAAAACAATATAATTGTTCTTATAAGTGGAAAAATTTAAACGTGAAATATATTTGGAGTTTATATTTATTATGATATTATTTAGATTCAGAGTTTTCATTTCTCTCGTTATTTAGGTATTTCTCATTTCTCAAACCAAACCAAATTGATTTTTTTAGGTTTATGAAGTTTATAGAAAACTAAATGATTTAAAAAATTTTTCACTTCCTTTAATTAAGCAATTACACTGTGCAACAAAATTTAAGTTTGACAAAGTTGATGAGCTCTCATTAGCAAAAATTGACAGTACATGGCCCCAAACGCATATATGTCAGAGCATTTTCAAAAGTTGGCTCTTGTTTACGAGTAATTAATTATTAAAAATTCTAAATACAAAATCGTGTAACTCCCTCAATTTTCATTCGATTTTAAAAACGAGAAAAGGAAAATCGCTCTTTTTAATTGGGGAACCTGAATAATTTGCACCTGAATTTTTTTCAATTTTTCAGCTGAATAATTTGCGGAAAGTTGCATTTTTTGAAAATTTGCAAAAATTTTCGCAAACTGACATTTTCGGTAATAATAGTAATTAATGACCTTAATAAAAATTTTATTAACCTTAATATTTTATAGAATTTATTATTTTAAATAAACTTCAATAAAAATTTGAATAAAAATGAATAGTTAATGACTTTTTGCGAAAATTCTTGTAAATTTTCAAAAAAATGCACAAATTTTTGCAACAAATTGCAAAAAATTCAACTTTACGCAAATTTTTCAGCAGACATAGGTTCCCCAATTAAAAAGAGCGATTTTCCTTTTTTCGTTTACAAAATCGAATGAAAATTGAGGGAGTTACACGATTTAGTATTTAGAATTTTTAATAATTAATTACTCGTAAACAAGAGCTAACTTTTGAAAACGCTCTGACATACATGCGTTTGGGACCATGTACTATCGATTTTTGCTAATGCGAGCTCATCAACTTTTTCAAACATAAATTTTGTTGCACAGTGTTATCAAATAAAAATGAAATTACTTGGAAAAATTTTATGTAAACTATTTATAAAATATTTATTAAAATATAAAATATTTATATAAATATTTATTAAAATATTTATATAAACTATTTACATAATAATCCAGAAAATAAACAATTTTTTATATAAAAAAAAAATTACAAATCTGAATAACAATCGTAACTGTTTCATGTTAAACAATTTTTTTTCAAAAGAATAATAAATAGTTGAATGAAAAATAACAATTATTGATATAAATAGATAAATTTGGAATTAGAACATATAGGTTCTGTACATGTTTATATTTTTTATTGCAAGAAATTCATAACAATAATTTATGGAATTCTTGAAAACATTAGTAAGGATATTTCATAAAGTAAACAATGCACAAAACTTTTAACAGGAATTTGATATGACTTACTCCAAAAACAATTGTGTTATCACAAGATTACCAAAAAGTCAAAAAATTACAAAAAGTCACAAAAAATCATGACATTCTACAGAATCTAAAATTATAAAAACCCACAAAATTACGATAAATCATAAGATCACAAAAAGTCACAAAAAACTAAATGTCATAAAAATTCACAGAAATTGAAGTCATTCAATCATGAATCACATAGAGTCACAAAATCAAAAAATTCTAAAACCTTATAATAAATCACAAAAACTTATTAAATTACAATAAGTTCTGGTCTTCCCAAATATTTTTAGTTTTTTTTTTTTAATTATTTTACCATCCTGTATATTACAGATTTTAAAAACAATGTTTTATTATAAGACAGACAAATTAATTTTATTCCAAATTTAAACAAAATCATTATACTTGATACAGTTTTATTTATTCAGTAACAGATATGGCTATATACAAAAAACACAATTTTTAAGAAAAACATTTACAATTAATATTAAAGGAGAAATTGATGACACTTAATTTGTAAATTGAGACGAATACAATCTTATTGAAAATATTAATGAGATTTTGGTACAAAACGGACATGCACAACGTAAATGTTTTTTTTTGTTCGTTATTACTCGTTTAAACCTTAGATTGTTTTTATATCAAATTAAACAACATTTTTAAAAATTCAAAATTTGGATTCCCAAAAAATCAAAACTTGAACAATTTTAAATGATTCAAAAAGTTCAGCAGGAATCCCGAAAAGTTCGGGTATCTCAAGAAGTTTTAAAATCTCGAAAAACTTGGAATCCCGAAAAGATCGAAAATTCCTAAGAATTTCAATCTGGTATACCGAAAATTTCAAAAAACTAATGAAAGTCAAAGATTCAAAAAAGTTCAGAAAATTTTAGAGCATTCGAAAAACTTGAAAATTCAGAGTCCCAGAAAATCAAATTTTGAAAAATTAAATAATTCGAAAAAAGTTCAAAATTCCCGAAACGTTCGGGAATTTCAAAAGATCGACAATGTCCAAGAATCTTAATGCAGTATCCCGCAAATTTTAAAAATTTAATGAAAGTAAAAAATTCTGGAAAGTTCATAATATTTTAGAGCCTTTAGATAACTCAAAATTCGGAGTCCAAAAAAATCTTATCTTGAAAAATTAAATGATTCGAAAAGTTCAGGAATCCCAAAAAATTCGGGTATCACAAGAAGTTTTAAAATCCCGAATAATTCGGAATCCCGAAAAGATCGAAAATTCCTAAGAATTTCAATCTAGTATACCGAAAATTTCAAAAAACTAATGAAAGTCAAAGATTCAGAAAAGTGCAGAAAATCTTAAAGATTTTTGAAAATTCGGAAATTCGAAGTCCTAGAAAATCAAATCTTGAATAATTGAATAATTCAAACAGTTCAAGAATCCCGGAAAATTCAGAAATCTCGAAAGGTTCTGGAATCTTAAAAAGATCGAGATTTTCGAAGAATTTTAATCTGGAATCCAGTAAATTTCAAAAATCTAATAAAATCTAAAGATTCGAAAAAATTTAGAAAATTTTAAAGCGTTTGGAAAACTCGAAATTTGGAGTCCCAAAAAATCATAGCTTCGAAAATAACATGATTTAAAAAGTTTAGGAATCCCGAAAAATTCGAGACTTATGAAAAATTTAGGAATCTCAAAAAGTTTTGAAATCCCGAAAAATTTAGGTATCCGTGAAAGATCAAAAATCCCTAAGAATCTTTATCTAGTTTACCAAAAATTTTTAAAAAACATCGAAACTCCAAGATTCGAAAAAGTTTACAATATTTTAGAGCATTCGGAAAACTCGAAAATTCAGAGTCCTAAAAAATCAAATGTTGAAAAATTAAATAATTCGAAAAGTTCAGGATTCTGAAACATTCCAAAGTCCCGAAAAATTCAGGAATTCCCAAAAGTTCTGGAATCTCAATAAGATCGAGAGTTCCCAATAATCTTAATCTGTTTTCCTGAAAATTTCAAAAATCCTATGAAATTTTTGTTTTTACAGTGTTAATAAATAATGAAAAATCATAAATTTAATAGAGTTTTAATCGAATTTACTCTCATCAGAATTACAAATTGTCATAATTTGTAATTAATTATTTGTTAATATTAATGTATGTATCACTAATTATAAGTAAAAAATTCTATGAACCTAACCCAATTTTATTACTTTGAAATTGGATCAACAAATTCAGTGACATACTTTTTATTCTGCATTTGCAGCTTGTTATTTTATTGCATTCAGCTATTTGGCTCGCTCAGCTAGATCGTTGGGAAGTTTATATATGTCTCACACATTCGCATATGGCAATTATGATGAGTTGACCATATCTGCACAATTAATTTAATCAAATGTCATCATGAATCTTCCACTTCTCCGATCATATAATTGTGTGCGTATTGAAACTCAATTAACATGTAGTAATAATGTTACAATAACAATATTGTTATTACAATGAAACAACATTACTGTGCAATATAAGCTTCAATTTGACGTGGAATAGATATTAAAAACTAGACAACGTGATTTGAAGTTAAAATAAAGGCAAAATTCAATAGAGAGACTATATGAGTTTTCAATCATGAAAGCAGAAAAAATCAATATCTATGATTTTGAACATTTTCACCTTCAAATTAAGTCCATGTTGTTCTTCTTGAACTATATGATTGATTCACATAATTTGTCTGGATTTAATAATAAGGAAAGGAAATTACAATTATTTCACTTTGCATGCCATGAATTTGAATTAGTAAGAACTCTTTTTCATGCTCTTGAAAAGAACCTCGAGCAATAGTTGAAATCTCGAGTTGAGAGACGATGAAAAACTATTTTAACGATAGATTTGGTAGATGAATTTTACCTATCATTAAAAAAATACCGATCACGATTCGCCTTTACTTGGGAATCAAATACTTTAATACATGATTACTACATGATACATGATTGTACCTGACTTAATTACTTAATTACTTAATTTTACTACAATCTTATTATGTTTTCCAACTGGAAATATACTTGGGTTTTCAACTGGAATTTCATTACAGTTTTTTTCAAAAGGAACCCACTTGGATTTCCAAGTAGAAATCAAATTTGATTTTCTACTGGAATTTCATTAAAGTTTTCTTAATAGAAATCCACTTGGATTTCCAACTGGAAATCTCGTTCGATTTCTAACTGGAAATGCACTTGGATATCTAAATGAAAATACAATTGGATTCTCTACTGGATTTAATTTAGGTTTTACTAAAAGAAATCCACTTGGATTTAAACTGGAAATACTCTTGGATTTTAAACTGGGAATCCACTTTGATTTTCAACAGGAAATCGAATTGATTTCTCAATTGAACTTTCATTTAAATTTTACGAAAAAAATCCACTTGGATTTCCAACTGAAAATCTACTTGGGTTTCCAATTGGAAATATTGTTAGATTTTGAACTGAAATTCCATTTGGATGTTTAACTGGAAAAAAGTTTAGATTTTCAATTGGAAATCTAATTGGAATTTCGACTGGACATTCACTCAAATTTCTAAGTGGAAATATAATTAGATTCTTAACTGGAATTAATGTATTCAGTTACTAATAGTACGTAAATATATATTTATAGTTACTAATAGTATACTAATAGTATACACAGCGAAATAGTTTAATACTCATCGTCTACATTCCTAAATAGTATTTCGACTTATATAATCAAGCAGTACGTATACGTAAAAGTTAGCAATAATTTGTCCTGCGAATTATATGTAGTCTATAATTGTTCAGAAACAAATTTCTCCAATAATATGTGTGTGAATAATAAATATGTGTTTGAAAAACACATGATGATGTTTTAACAATTTTGGATTATCCTAACTGAACCTTCCTAATTGAGTTCTTTAGAAACTATCAAAAGGAACGTATATTATATTGAAAAAGAAACTTTTGGAACTATGACAATAATGTCAACTATTGAAGGAAAATCATTGGAACTTTCAGAACTTTGAAAACTATGAGAAGAGAAATTATTAACATAATGAAATAAATTATAAAGTAGAGGAAGGGATTTAATAATTGAGAATAATGTGCTATGGAAATTACAGAAGTACAATATATTGAAACTTCGACAACTATTTGCAGAATGAAAATTATTGAAACTATAGAAACTATAAAAACTATTGAAAACTAAACTATTGGAACTATGGAAACTATTGAAAGAAAAATTATTGATACAATTGAAACTATTGAAACTATTGGCATGAATATTATAGGAACTATTGAAACTATAGAAAACTTTAGGCAGGGAAACTATTAACATTTTAAAAACTTTTGAAATAATCCAATAATTTGGAATAGTTTCCAATTATTTTTTTTTTTTTCATAAGGATGGACTTTCCTAATTGAATTCTTAAGAAACTATCAAAAGGAAAGTATATTATATTGAAAAAGAAACTTTTGGAACTATGACAATAATGTCAACTATTGAAGGAAAATCATTGGAACTTTCAGAACTTTGAAAACTATGAGAAAAGAAATTATTAACATAATGAAATAAATTATAAAGTAGAGGAAAGGATTGAATAATTGAGAATAATTTACTGTGGAAATTATAGAAAAGCTATATATTAAAGCTATAAAATCTATTTGCAGAATGAAAATTTTTAAAACTATAGAAACTATGAAAACTATTGAAAGCTAAACTATTGGAACTATGGAAACTATTGAAAAACAAATTGTTGATACTATTGAAACTATTGGCATGAATATTATAGGAACTATTGAAACTATGAAAACTATTGGTAGGAAAATTATTGAAACTATTGGCATGGATATTATAGAAATTATTGAAACTATAAAAACTATTGGTTTGAAAATTATTGAAACTATGGAAACTACTCAAATCTAAACTATTAGAACTATGGAAATTATTGAATGAGAAATTATTGATACTATTACAACTATTGGCATGGATATTATTGGAACTATTGAAACTATGAAAACTATTAACAGGAAAATATTGAAAACTATAGAAACTAAGGAAACTACTAAAAAATAAACTATTTGATCTATGGAAACTATTGTGAGAGAAATTATTATTAATATTAAAACTATTGAAACTATTGGCATGGATATTATACTAACTATTAAAATTATGAGAACTATTGGTAAGAAACTTATTAAAACTATAGAAACTATGAAAACTACTGAAAGATGAACTATTGGAACTATGGAAACTATTTAAAGAGAAATTATTGATACTATTGAAACTTTTGGCATGGATATTATAGGAACTATTGAAACTATGGGAACTATTGGTAGAAAAATTATTGAAACTATTGGCATACATATTATAAAAACTATTGAAACTATGAAAACTATTGGTTTGACAATTATTGAAATTATGGAAACTACTGAAAGATAAACTATTAGAACTATGGAAACTATTGGCATGGATATTATCGGAACAACTAAGACTATGAAAACTATTAGCAGGAAAATAATGAAAACTATAGAAACTATGGAAACTACTGAAAAATAAACTATTTGATCTATGAAAACTATTGTAAGAGAAATTATTACTACTATTGAAACTATTGGCATGGATATAATAGAAACTATTGAAATTATGACAACTATTGTTAAGAAACGTATTGAAACTATAGAAACTATGAAAACTACTGAAAAATGAACTATTGAAACGATGGAAACTATTGAAAGAGAAATTATTGATACTATTGAAACTATTAGCATGGATATTGGAGAAACTATTAAAACTATGAAAACTATTAGTAGGACAATTATTGAAACTTTAGAAACTATGAAAACTACTAAAAGATAAACTATTGAAACTATGGAAACTATTGAAAGAGAAATTACTGATACTGTTGAAACTATTGAAACTATTAGCGTAGATATTATAGGAACTTTTGAAACTATGAAAACTATTAATAGGCAAATTATTGAAACTATAGAAACTCTGGAAACTACTGGACAATAAACTATTGGAACTATGGAAACTATGGAAAAAGAAATTAGTGACTCAGTGAAAACTATTGAAACTATTAGCATGGATATTATAGGAACTATTGAAACTACAGAAAACTACTGGTAGGAAAATTATTGAAACTATAGAAACTATGGAAACTACTGTAAGATTAACTATTTAAGCTACATGAAATATTGAAATATAAATTATTGATACTATTTAAACTATTGCAAACTATTGAAACTATTGGCATGTATACTATAGGAACTATTAAAACTATGAATACTATTAGAAGAAAAATTATTAAAACTATTTGTGGAAACTATGGAACCCGCTGAAAGATAAACTAGTAGAACTATGGAAACTATTGAAAAAGTAATTATTGATACTATTGGCGTGCATATTATAGGAACTATTGAAAGTATTGAAAACTATAGTAATGAAATTATTAACGTTATTAAAACTATTAGAATAATTCAACTTACTTGATTTTGAATTAGTAGTAAACTACTAATTTTTAGTAGAATTTCACGAATTGAAAAAGAGAAAAGTGAGCCACTACAGATTAGTAAAAAATCACTAATTAAAATAGTGATTTTTGCTTGCTAATTAAATTAGTAAGTTATGACTAAAGAATTGAGTGAATTACTATTTTCAAACTTTAGTAGAAATTCCGCCATAATGAAAGCGCGTGTATTTTAGAAAGTGAAATTTACAAATACATGTTACAAACACGGAAAAAAAATTAAATTTTAATAAAATCAACTTGGAGTTCGTTTACTTCATAAATTGTTATTGGTATACTATTTTTGTTTCTCTAAAAAGTAAAAGAAAAAATTACTTTATTCCATAAATAAAATATTCACTATATATTCGGTCATATATATTGAATTTTACTTATTTGATCGTCGACCATCAAATTACTTTTTGAAATAGTGAAAATCTAATTATTCATTTTCCACATAAAAAATTCTACCAAATGAATGGTGGAATTTGAAACTACTAATGTGGTTAGTGGAAATATCACATATCACATTAATAATAAATTCACTAATTGTTAAGACGTTTCAAAAATTTCACTAATTGAAAGGTAAACTTATAAATTACTAATTCATGTAGTAGAATTTGACTATTTCTTTATCTAACTTGTGGAACTCCACTGATTCGATAGTGAATCCCTCACCTACTAATTGAATTAGTAAAAATCGCACTATTTCAAACTAAGAGAGAATAGTTTCCAATAGTTTCCAAACATTTTTTTTATAAGTAAATGAACCAATCCCTTTCGATTTCTACAATTTCGAGTCAACTTGAACGCAACCTTAGGTCATCGAAAATATGAAATCTTAGCTCACCAAAGTGTCGTTTTTATCTCGGGATTACGTCGTGGTTGCCTTAAAAAAACTCGACAAAATCCAGACGTAAGTTCTTCGAGTACTCAATCGTGCAGACGTAGATAAGTGTGGCAGCTTTCTAAACGTTTTCTTGGAAAATTCACTTCTCGCGACGTGGAGCATTTTCCTGTGGGTAGGTGCGAATATGGAATTCATTTTCTCCGCTTTTACTTGAAAAATGTCACACCACCAACTCAATTTAAATAGCGCATTTCGAATTTAATGCTTCGGGGAAACCTATTCAGTATTCTGACAAAGAATATGCTGATGGGGAGTAAAAATGAAAGTCTCGAAAATAGTTATAAAAATCTTAATTATTTATTGTATTTTTGTTCCAGCCTATTGGCATGCAGTTAAATAAGTATGAATGGGTGTCATCTCCAGATTTGGGAGACTGCTCATTATGGGTGCGATCAGCGGCCCTCGAATTTGACGACGGTCTTTGGCAGTGTCAAGTGACAGCGAGTGATTTCACGACTCAAGACGCACTTGCTTCGGAGTCTGCTAAGCTAGTTGTTAGAGGTGATTTTCAAATAAATACAAACATTTGCACACCTGTTGTGGAGATAGTCAAGGACGTCATAACTAATTTATAGAAGTAGAATATGCAACTCGGAGAATGCATAATTCAAAGTCCGTTACTGTTATGGCACGTTGGGTTGGAAAGCAATTTGAAAGCGACAATGGAGTCATAAATTAATTTTCATTAATTGTCTCTTATTACAGTGAGCCCTCAACAACCGCAAATAGAGTATGCCAATGGAAACTCGCCATTAGTAGGCAACGTGACGGCTCGCGCAGGTGAGCAGGTGACGCTTACCTGCGTCTCGCATTACGGCAACCCCCCGCCAATAATTAAATGGTTTGTATTCATCGACTGTTAATTAGCATTGCAATCAGGTGGACACATATTCATGTGTCGGATCAATTTACGGGGTGTTTGTTTGCGAGCGTTGAATGTTTTTGTGAAAAATGAGATAGAAATTGTTTTATTTGAGAGTAATTACAGTTTTTATGATGATCGTAATAAATGTTTATGAGTACAGAGTTTTTCGGGATCACTGAAAATTTCAGGAATCCCGAAAAGTTAGGAATATTAAAAAGGCCCAGAATCCCAAAGAATTTGGGAATCCCAAAAAAATCCCAAGAATCTTAAGGTGGTATGCAGAAAATTTCAAAAATGTAATGAAAGTCCAAGATTTGGAGAGGTTCAAAAAATTTTAGAGCATTCGGAAAATTATGATTCGGAGTCTCAAAAAATCAAATGTTGAAAAATTAAATAATACGAAAAGTTTAAGAATCCGAAACGTTTGCGAGTTCTCGCAAATTTTGGAAAGTCCAAGATTTGAAAAAGTTCAGAAAATTTTAGAGCATTCGGAAACTCAAAATTTGAAGTCCCAAAATGTGAAAATCTTAGAAAATTAAATAATTCGAAAAGTTCAGGAATCCCGAAACGTTCGGAAATCCTGAAAGGTTCGAGAATCCAAAAAAGTATGGAAATTCCAAATAATTCAAGAATCCCGAATAATTTTGGAATCCCAAAAAGATCGAGAATCCTCAAGAATCTTAATCTGGTATCCCGAAAATTTCAAAAATCTAAGGAAAATCCAAAATTCGAAAAGTTCAGAAAATTCTAGAGCATTCGGAAAACTAAAAAATTCGGAGTCCCAAGAAATAAAAATCTTAAAAAATAAGAAGATTTGAAAAGTTCAGGAATCCCGAAACGTTCGGAAATCCCAAAAAGATCGAGAATTCCCAAGAATCCCGGAAATTTCAAAAATCAAATGAAAGTCCAAGATTTGAAAAAGTTCAGAAAATATTTAAGCATTCAAAAAATAAAAATCTGAAAATTAATATAATCCAAAAAGTTCAGGAATCCCGAAACGTTTAGGAATCCCGAAAAAATTGAGAATCTCAAAAAGATGGAGAATCCCCAAAAATCTTAATCTAGTATCCCGAAAATTTCAAAAATCAAATGAAATTCTAAGATTCGAAAAAGTTCAGAAAATTTTAGAGCATTCGGAAAACTGAAAAACTCGGAGTCCCAAAAAATAAAAATCTGAAAGTTAATATAACTTGAAAAGTTCTGGAATCCTGAAAAGTTCAGGAATCTCAAAAAGTTTTGAAAGTCCAAGATTTGGAAAAGTTCAAAAAATTCAAGAGCATTCGGAAACCTCGAAATTCGGAGTCCCAAAAAATCAAATCTTGAAAAATTAAATAATTACAAAAGTTTAGGAATCTCGAAATGTTTAGGAATCCCGAAAAATTCGGAAATCTAAAGAAGATCAAGAATCCCCAAAAATCTGTTATCCCGAAAATTCAATAAAAGTCGAAGATTCGAAAAAATTCAGAAAATTTTAGAGTATTCGGAAAACTCAAAAATTAGGAGTCCCAAAAAATATGAAAAACTTTGCAAAATCAAGTAATTCGAAAAATTGAGAAATTTTTTCAAAATCTGAGATACCAAAAAATTAGGCAATTTCGAAAAACTTGTTTTGTTTATATTTTAATGTTTTAATGTTTTTATTAATTTTTTAAAATCATGAAATGTTTCTATGTTATTTAAGAGTTGAAAAATATCAAAAATCCTGTAAAGTTTTGGTACCAAAATGCTTTAAGGGGGTCTTCTACCTTGTGGCCTCGTTTTTGATACTGTTTTTTGATAATGGATTGTAGGGGAACCAATAATGCAATCAAGGTGCGGTTTTTTGC
>JAPYZL010150375.1:0-52886 GCA_030522825.1 Platygaster orseoliae
CGTGATATCATGATGACATCATATGCGGCGGCAAATGTCTGCGATATGACATCACCGCGTGATGTACAGATCACGAATCGTCACGAATGTTTACTGGGTGAAAGACAGTTTCCCGAATCTTGTCTATTGCGAACTGTTATTTACTAAAATAATTAATTAAATATGTTAGTATTTTTTATTATATCAATTCATAATTGCGATATTTGACTCTTTACTATACTGCATGCACGAAAAAAAGATTTATTCATCTAACAAAAACTTCGTTGCCCATACATCAAGAAAATTTTTTCATTGAGATAAATGAAGTTTTTATAAGCATAATAACGTGTTTTTTTTTAACAAAAGTAATGTGTTTTGTGCTGATGAAAAAAGTTCTTGCAGCAACAAAAAAATTGTATTTGATACATGAACAATAGAATTTCCATTGGATGAATAAAAATGTTTTTTTCGTGTGGTAAAATTAATTTTTTCATGGCTAAAAAAAGTATAATAGTTATATGAAAAATTAAAATGTAATTGTGAATTTTCCTACACTATAGTAATTTTTCCAAAAATTTATAGAACATATATAATAGAATGGTATGTATGATTTCTCGATTCTCTGAAGCTAGCAAAAATAAAAAAATTATTATTCTGATGAGGTCTTAATGATAGGCCAAAAACTTGAAAACAAGAAACAGAAAATGAGTTTTTCTTTTTTTTTTCAGCTCCAAAGAATATAGAAATTGTATAAATTATGAAAAATGAAAATGGAGTGCTATCTGATAAAGATATTGAATTTCTGGTATTTTAACATATTTCTAATTTATTTGTAAATATTGCATATACAGATTTTCAGAATTAGACGCTGTAGGAATCTTGTTTCGATAGATTTCCAGAATTTTTAAAAATGTTTGGGAAAATCAGATCTACGTAGATTTTATATATCTTATAGATTTTCGTACACAGAGAGAAAAACCTATAAAAAACTTAACTAAAAAATATATAAACGTAGGTTCAAGATAAAATGTAGTAAATTTTACGATATATAGTATTGTATTATTAACAATATTCGTGTTGTAGTCCTTCGCATATAGTATAGTAATTGTGACTGTTCTAGTGAAACTCATATATGTATAGTAATACTTATGAAAAATGTGAAAATCATGGTCATTTAAGGCACTTTCCCGTATCTTGTATATTGAGAATAGTTATTTACTAAAATAAATAATACAATATGTTTAGTTTTTTTTACAATATCAACTTATAATGGCGGTATTTGACGTCTTACTATACTGCACGGTAAAAATAAATCGCTATAATTTATGAAAAATTAAAAAAGAACATTCTAGATTTTCCTACAATATAGTAATTTTTCCAAAATTTATAATACAAATTACTCGGTTTTTTTCTCAGTATGATTTCTCGATCCTTTGGAGCCAACAAAAAAAAAAAAACGAAAAACCTTTTTTTTTTATAAGGGCCCGATGAAAGGCAAAAACCTTGAAATTAAGAAACAAAAAGTGAGTTTTTTTTTACTCCAGAGGATCTAGAGGTTATGAAAATTATGAAGAATGAAAATGGAGTGTTATCCGATAAAGATTTTTAGTTTCTAGTAATTTTATATATTTCTAATTTTTTTTGTAAATTTCTCTAAAGATTTTCAGAATAAGACGCTACAGAACTCTAATTTCAATAGATTTCCAGAATTTTCAAAAATGTCTGGGAAAATCAGATCTTGGTAGATTTTAAATGTCTTATAGATTTTCGTACACAGAGAGAAAAATCTGGTACATTGAAATGAATAAGTTAGAAATGGGGATCACAATGAAATATAGTAAATTTCACGATATACATTATTGTAATTTCCACAATATTCGTGTTGAGGTCCTTAGCATATGTGTATAGTGTATAGTAGTTGTAGCAGTACGTTCTAGTGAAACTCATATATGTATAATAATACTTCACAGCCTGAATTTAATATTGCCTCAAGATTGCAGACATATTGCAAGTGAAATATTACATCTTGCAGTAACGTTGCACGAATCTTGCAGGAAGACTGCAAAAACGTTGCTGCAATATGAAAATGTCCCCCATAACTACATTTGCAATGTTGCATACATATTTTAGCAATACTCCAGTAATGCTGCAGCAATGTTTTAGTAATATTCAGTAACATTTCAATCTTGCTGCAATATTAATGAAACATTACAAGAGAAACATTTCAAAGAAAATATCTCATTCACATTGTAGTAATACTTTATATACAATGTCGTAAAGATGATATTACTGAGACGTTGCAGCAATATTATACGAGTTTTTGCAATATTACATGCTGGCTGTGTTATGAAAAAATGTAGAAATTAAGATCATGTATGATGATTTCCTATATTTTGTATATTAAGCACTGTTATTTATATACTAAAGTAAAAAATATAACTGCTAAAAAATAAAGTGAATTGCTTTTGAGAGGATGGGAATTTTAAAGTGTAATCCTGATGAAGGTCAAATTGTGGACGAAATATTGATTTTATAAAAGAAATTTTTGAACCTTGGCTCCGAGTGAGCCACATTTAATTTTATTTGATTTCTACATTATTGTTACATAAAATTCTAGATTTCCCTAGAATATAGTAATTTTTTTAATATTTATAATTCAAAATTACAAGTTTTTCCTCTCAGTTCATTTCGAGTGACGTTATTCATAGAAAAACAAGGTTATTTTTGAAAGGTCAATATTTAAAATTACAACAACATTAAGGATTTTTCATTGAATATCTATTAATTTGAAATGTTACACATGAGACTTTGTTTTTCACAGAATACTTGACAGAATATTACAATATGCAATAGTTGATTAATTTGTAAGGGGAAGGAACAGCCTTCGAAAGTAATGTAATTTTAATTCCACATTTTTTTATCGATTCACAACACACTGGTAGAAAAATTATGTACTTTTTACTAAGAAATAAAGTAAATTTTACTGTATACAGTACTGTACTATTTAAAATCTTTGTATTTGAAATATATATTATATTCATATACCTATATTTTGAAAAATGTAGAAATTATGATCATGAAAGGTAATTTTCATATCTTTTATATTGAGAACTGTTATTTATTAATGTAAGAAAAACAATATGTTTAGTATTTTTTATTATATATCAACTTATTATTGCAATATTTGACGTTTTCCTATACTACATGGTAAAAACAAATCCCTATAATATATGAAAAATTTAAATAATATTGTAGATTTTCCTAGATTATAGTAATTTTTTTAATATTGGTGGTACAAATTACTAGTTTTTTTCTCAGTTTATCTTTTGGAATCGTAAAAATTCTGAATTATCCGAAACATTTTAGACTCCTACATTTTCAAAAAAAAATTTTCTAATTTTTTCTATTTTTATTTTATTTCATTTCTAGATTTTATTTAAGATTCGAAATTTCTTACAATTAACAGAATTTAAGAATAATTTCTGATATTCTAAAAAATTCTTCGTAACCTTTATTTTTTCAAAGTTTTGACGACTAGTAGATTTTTATTGAAATCTCTAAAGTTATCAATAATTTTTGCACTAAAAGGCAGTTTTTGATTTTTTTAAAATTCAAAGACCCCAACTAAGTTTCTGTAGACTAAAGGAAATTCGAAAAATTTCTATAATCTACAAAATTTATTGAAATTTTTCAAAAATTTATAATTTTATTGGAAATTGTGAAATAATTAACAACCTTCAAAAATTTTCCATGATATTGGTTGCACTAAAATTTTTTTTGGAACCTTCAATGTCTCAAAGTTTTGAATACTTGTTGGTTTTTATTAACAACTGTTATTGCTAAAGTAAAAAAAAATATGGACAGTATTGTTTTATACTTAAAAAAAAATTCATTAATAATTATTTGACCAATTGTGATAAATCACTGATTTATTTTATTAATGATAAATCCTCATTGTTTGTAAATCAAAAAGTAGCAAAATATTACATTCATCAAAAATTCATGATTTTTAAAAATGGAATAATCAATGAAAATAAAAATCAAAAGTAATAAAATCTAACGAAAATGATAAAAAATCTACTCACTGAAATCCAGAGGACGTAACAAATGATTTTCAATTAGTTCATTATTTTTAATAGAATACAGGATTTTTAATTTCAATAACTTCATTATATGGCCATTCTGGTTTAAAAAGAATCGTAATTTTAATTTCTTATCTAGAATAACGTAGAAAAAATAAATTCGATAAATTTGATTTATCCAGCGATTTAAAGAAAAAAAAAAAAAATAGAATTATAAATAAAATGTTAAAAATCGAATAAAATTCAATTTTAGAACTTCGAGTTAAAATAATGTAGACAGGAATTCACAAAAATACCAAAAAGCATTTCAAATCATACACAAACTCCAAATAAATACTAGAAGTATCAGAAGTTTATGTAAAAACTTTTATCTAAAAAAAGCTGAAGAAATATGTACGTAAGAAAAAATCACTTACAAAGAGTGTAGTTTTTTTAAAAAAAATTTTTCATTAGATCGTTCAAAGTTTAAATTTAAATTTAAAGTCATTTGAAAAATTCGCCATTGAAGTATTTTTAACTAAATTTCAGGATTTCTGAGTTCGAAGTCTCTGGTATCGAAATTTGTTTCTGTAGCGTGTTAACGTTCCTGGGGGATTTTTTTTTTAGATCATGGAGCCCGCGGGCGCTGACGGGGGCGGGGAGAGTGCCGCGGGGCAAAGTGCATCGACGACTCCGCAGCAGCCCCCGACGCTGCATCCGCCACCTTCGCCTCTGAGCGGCTGTTACCTCCTCGTCGTGCTCTCCGAACCTCGCACCGCACAACACAAGGACCTCATTCTCAACCGGTTATCAAAAGGCAAGTGCCTATTATTATTTTTTTTTTCAAATAACACACATTTCCAGGGCTAACCAAAATATTTACGAAAAATCTGAAAATATTTATTTATTGTTTACTACAAAACTATTGATATGTTTGCGATAAATATTTACCGCAAAACTGTATTGATAAATTACTTTCTTTTAAAATAAACTAATTTAATTATAAATGATAATATTTATAAATATAAATGTATTATATAATTGATATATTATATATTATTATATATTATATATTGATATATGGTATAATATTAAAAATTTTATATTTTTACCTAATAGTTAAATTATATAATTAAAATGATATTTATAAATATAAATAAATATAACTTATGAGTTAAGTTAATTATATTTTTCAAATGAATTAATTTTAACATATGAGTATTTGGAAACTAAAAAATTCTTATGATCATATAATTTCACGAAAATCGAGGACATATGCAGAAACAATGTTGAGGAAATGAGAAAAAATGGGATAAGAAAAAAACATAAGAAAAAAAATGAAAAATCTAAGGATAAAGAATGAAAGAATATAAAATATATTTTTAAAATAATATAAAAAAAGGATATAATAAAATGGGAGGGGTTTTCACATGAAATCTATCTTGATATTTTTTTTTTGAAACCTATGAAAATATTTTAAATTTCTAGAATTCTTTAGTTCCTAGAGCATCGAATTTCAGAAAGCTACATAGAAATTTCATAATATCAGAAAACCTTTCAGTTGTATAAATAATGAAAAAAGATGGAAAATAGTTAAAGTATAAAAAAAAGACAAAATTTTAACCACAGGGACTCAAAAATCATGAAAATCGAGTTTCATTGTATTGAATACGTTTATGAAAAATGTTCAGCAATGATTTACAAAATTTATGTAACTTTGAAACTCTAAAATTTGTAAAATTAAAAAATTTTTTTGCCGAAAGCAGATCGTTGAAAATTAAAAATCATAAAATTCCCGCCCAAAAAAGTGTTTTTTATGTATTTCATGAATTTCTGAAATTTCCACGTTTCATGTTCTGTATAAAATTTAGCCGTAGAATTTGGTATTATTGTGGATTTATTATAATTCTATGATTCATTTTAGAGATTTTTGAAATGTAATGCTAGAATACTGAAATTTGGAACTTTGATACATAAAGTATAATATCATATCATAATATATATACACAAAAACGATAAAAAACAATATTTTTTTTTTACATATCGTCTACGTGTATATTTATAATATGACATAAATAATATTTAATAACTTTATTATATAACGCAATAAATAAATAAAAAAAAAATGTTTCGAGAACTTCACATTAAAAATTCATCGGAGAAGTACGAAACTTCGATATTTGTTGATAAATATATATGCGAAAAATATAGTTTATAAATATTCGATGCCTAATAATCAACGCTAATTATATTTGAAATTTAATGCTGAATATATTGGCATTTAATGCTCAAGTACTGAAATTTACAACTTATTCAATTTAATTAAATAAAAAATATTATATTATTTTAGAAGATTTTTGTTAAAAAAAGAATATCATATCATGTTTTATATATTGTTTTACTGTATAAAAAATCTATCATATTTATGTATCAAAATAATTAAAAAAAAATTTATAGAACTTCACATTTAAATATATCGGAAAAGGACAAAAACTTCAAGATTTCAAATGTTATTCTTTGAAATTGTGACTTGGATTTTTTTATATTGGAATTTGAAAGTGTAATAACTTTTATTATTATTCATATATTATATTGAATAAGTAATATATAAATATACCTATAATAAAATATATAACATAATTTAATTGTTGAAAAAAATTTACGATCTTTGATTTCTATTATTTTTAATTTATTCGTAAATTACTACTACGAATAAAAAAAAATTGCTTTTTATATACTATTTATATAACCGAAACCAAATCGTCAAAGATGAAAAAATAATAAGTTACATAAGAAATGTATTATTAGGGTATTTTGGGAATTTCTAAAAAGTCCGTATTTTACACTATGTATAAAGTTTTGTCCTATTTATGGCTAATGTTGAAGATTATTTTAGAATTGTGTCATTCACTTTACACATTTCTAGAATTTAATATTTAGGTAATAAAATTTACAACGATTTCGTGTTCTTAGTATTTTTACAGCTTCGTGATTTATTTGTAAATAGCTATGTAAATTTCTGGAATTCGATGCTCTAGAGTTCTCTGATTTCAACAGATTGCCAGTATTTTAAAAATGTCTGCGAAAATTAGATCTACGTAAATTTTAAATGACTTGTCCATTATTTATTTATTTATTTATTTTTTTTTTTTTTGGAGTGTTTATCGAATTCCGTAGCGTTTTATATATATATATATATTTTTTTTTTTTTGATTTGTAGTATTTCAATAGATTTTTATCTAAAACGACGTATATATATATGTGTCGTTATAGAAGTCGAAGTTCTAGAATTTTAAGTTTTATAGGTCATATGCATTTTTTCAAATAAAAAAAATAATTAAAAAAAAACAGTTATTTGTAGAATTCAAATAATTTTTATATTTCTTTAGAGTATTGGAATGATAGGAAACACTTTTTTGTTGTATTTTTATAAATTTTTATCTTAATTTCTAGAATGTTGAACTTCAAATTTTAAATTTTTTAGATGATTAACATTTTCGCTAATTCTAGTTTTTATTTATCAATCACTAAATAAAAACAATTTCCTGAATTAATTTTTTTACGTTATCCTAGCTGGACATTAATAACAAAAGATTTATGAAATTAAGACTGCTGTTATTTTTGAGTAAGTGAAATTCTAAATCCTGAATTCTATTTAAATTTGAGATCCAACACAGGTCCCCCAGATTTCAGTATTTTGATTACATTTTTTTTATGTTCACTAATACTTATCATTTTATATTCTTATTTTATAAATAACTTTTTTTTTGAAAACCATTAATGTTGATCAAAGAATATTTTTGTTGTTTTTCGTATTTTGTGGACTTCCTAGGATTCACAATTTAATTTTTTAATATTGTCGATGAAATTAAAAATTTTTTTGGTTTGTTACTTAATATAAATGTTAATTATGTTAATTATGTTATTATGTTATTATATTACGTTATTATTATGTTATTATGTTAATTATATAAATTTTAATATGTTAAATAATATAAATATATACGTTACAACTTTCTTCTTCCTTTTTTTTTTTTGATGTAACACAAGAAGTTTTTAAACTTTCAGAACATGGATTCATCTTATTCGATTATCTTCCTCCTTTATCAAAACAATGAAAAAAGTTATCGTCAGTTATAAAACCTAACAAAGTAAAATAAATAACACAATTATAACTTGCATTCTCTGATTTCATCAATCAACAATACTTTCTTAAAGATGTAAACTTGAAACTACTGATCTATGATTTAAAAACATGAACTTCATGAACATTTGTGCAATCTTTTGCAATAAATTTTCTTGTTCAAACAACCTTTTTTAAACTGACAGAAACCAAATCCTAATTTATTAGAAAAAGTTCACGTAAACTTATAGGAGCTCGATATCGCTATTCTCATCCAGAGTGTTTCCAAGAGATGAGATAAAACTAGGTTAATAAGTGTGAGAACTGTTTAATTTTACAGGGAAATAAAAATATAGCTTTGAAATCGATCGAGTCTGAGAAAAGAGGTTTTGCCAATCAACAAAACTGATGATTCGATGGAAGAAAAATAGTTCAAATTAGTTTAATAGGAAATTATTTGTTTGGTAACCGATTTCATGTACACTTTACAACAAATAAAATTATTTATTCGTTAGCAAAAATATATATGTTCGATAATAAAAGAAAAAAACTACGATCCTATGAAATAACTAAATTCAATAACTGTATAACAAAATCTAACTAAATCTAATAACTAAATTTTAACTAAATGTAATTTAACTGAATAACTAAATTACTAAATAACTAGATACATGCTACTAATAAGTAATATCATAGAACTAATAACTAATAACTAGTAACTTATAACAAATTACTAATAACTTATAACTTATAACTAATAACTAGTTACTATATAACTAAATCTAAAGTAAATATTTTCTTACTGAATAACTAAATTACTAAATAACCAGATATATACTACTTATAACTAATAACTTATAACTCATAACTTATAGCTAATAATTAATAACTAAATAACTAAATCTTACTAAATCTATATTTAATGTATTCTAACTGAATAACTAAATTAATAAGTAACTAGATACATACTACTAAATCTAATAACTAATATCTTATTACTTATAACTAATGACTAATAACTTATACTAAATAACTAATTACTATATAAATAAATCTAAACTAAATATATTCTTACTAAATAACTAAATTTCTAAATAACCAGATATATATATACTACTTATAACTAATAACTTATAGCTAATAAGTAATAACTAAATAACTAAATCTAAGTTATGTTAATTGATTTTACACTTTTAATGCAATAAAATAAAAAACTATAATTATTACATGATACTACAATATTTTGCAACTCGAAAACCATAAACATTTTTTACACCACCAACAAACAAAACATTTCAGATACTCATTCTCCAATTCCACTTTTTTCAAAATTATTTCTAATCCGTGAAAAACAACAAAAACCACCTACTTTCAATTCTTGAAAATAAAGACATGGCTTAAATTAGAATGCTCGAAAATACAATAAATTTTGAGAGGAATTCGCTTCCGAAATTGCGCCTCAATCTCGAAAATACGAAACTTTGCCCTGGGGATGGGGATTAACAAGGTCCTGGCGCTGGGTTTTATCGGTAAATATTTGGCGCCGTCTAGCTATAAATTATCTATGATTCCGGGCCGTTTCGCCGAAAATGGTAAGCGAAATATAAAGGACACGACGACGTAAATTGTCCTTACTTTCCGTGCCCGATAAATCCGCGCTTTTGTTGAACGTTCTCCAAAAACGTCGTAGTTTCTTAATTACGGACGGGAATCGTTTTTCGCGAGTCTCTTTGCGTACGAAGTGGGAGATGCAGGTATTCGTTGGAGAAGGAGAGAAATAGGAAATGTGACGTGGTGGGAGAAAATGTGCCTTATGGAGAAGGGGTGTAAGGGTTATTTTCTCGAGGGAAGTGATGAATGGAGAAATGATGGTTCTGGAGTTTGGTGTTTAAAAGTTTTATTCTCTGAATTAATTTCTTTAAAATTATGTTATCATGAAGATTGTTTATTGTTCGTATTTCGTGAATCCGGATTTTTTATTAATATTCTGGTTAGCTCTGTGTATTATCATACTTTTAAAGAACGAAAAATTTTTTTCCCATAGAGAATTCTGCTAAATCGAAGAAGGACGGTTTTGTTTCATTTTTTTGTCGGCGTATCGAACGCTGTCACGTCGCGTGACTTCCTTAACGCACATACGTGCTTGCGTATCGGTCTGCGGTCTTATTGAGCAATACTGTAAGCCTGTTGCTAGGCGCGGTTCGTGAAGAAGGATCACAGGATATCCTGACGTTCCGAAAATTCGTGCTTCAATTTTGCCAACTCACAGTACTTGAAAAACTATTTTTAAGACAGAAATTATTTGTTTTCTCTCTTTTTTGAACTCAATTTTGCTACTTTTGTGCCAAAATTACATTAATTACACGTTTGTACACTATTTTGCCAAAAATGAAGAAATTATAATAAGTTTTTTTTGTCACTTTTCTATTTGTTAAAATCAAAAATAATTTTTATGATTTGCAGTAACTTTGCTTTATTTTGATATTCACTGATATCATCAATCTACTAATTTTTTTACGAATTTTTTAATTTATCATAATAAACATCATTATTCTTCTGTAAAAATAGTTTTGCATCATTCAATTTTCCTCCAAGAGATTTTAAAGAGAAAAAAAAACCCCTCAGAAACTTTTGAAAAACACAAATCGTCGCAGTTTAAAAAGTAATATTTGTAAACTGTTATGTAAAAAAAGTCAAGATTTAAACTTGGTCGTGACAGCATAAAAGTTTTTCATTTAAGCAGAGATTTTCTAGTACTTGAAGGAAAATCTCGAACGAAATCTGAAATTCTATAACGTCATTTGTTGCATGTCCGTGACTTATTTTCAACTCCTTGAAACGCAAACTTCATACAAACAGAAAATTATTTAGTATTTATATGGCACTGGTAATTTTATGATCGTAATCGGAGTCAATAAAGAAGTTTTCGTGGTATATTTTATTTAGTTTAATTATTTAGGCGATATGAATAGAAATCAAACATTAAAAATTTTATCTGAGAGTGAAATTATCAGAAATCTATGATACATGAACTTGGAATCATTAATCTGTAAAAATTAAATGCAGTAAATGAAACTTATAGTTATTTTGATGTATTAAATATGCAACAATTATGTAAATATTGAATTGTTGAAGCTTGTTGGTTGCAAAATTCATAAAACGATATATATTTGATCTTACTTATTACATAGTAGTAACTGATAATTTGCAAAGTCGATGGTTATTTCAATTATTTCAAATAATTGCGACAATAAAATTACTAAGCTAGTAATATTATTTAATAGTAAGATAAAGTAAGAACAATAAATAAATTGTAAGTAAAATAAAATAAAAAGTAAAATCAATAGTAAGATAAAGTGCACTTAAATTTTTGTTGCATTGTAAGTAAACCAATTGGTTGTAGTTAATTTTCATTCTAAAATGTAGTTAATCCTACTGAAAAAATCTAATTGTAGAAATAGTCAGTTTTCTAATTAGGCAGAATAATTGGTTATTTCAATCGGAAATATAAGAAGATTATTGGTTAGAAATCCACTCCTTGAGATCGAGTTGATTGAACATTATTCATATATACATGGAGCGTTTTTCATATAATTCAATCCAATTAGATTTTTAACTAGAAATCTACTTGAATTTTGAACTAGAATTTTATCAAGGTATCCCTAAAAGAAATCTTATTGGATTTTAAAATAAAATTTTTTTTAAGTTTGTTCAAAAGAAATCCAGTTTGAATCCAATTGCAGAAATTGTCAGTTTTCCAACTGGACGAGCCAATTGGCTTTCCAATCGGAAATACTAGTAGATTTCTAGTTATGAATCCATTTGGATTTTAAACAGAAATTTTATTAAGGTTTTCCAATGATGAATATAATTGTACTTTTAACTCGAAATCTACTCAGATTTTCAAGTGCAATTGTATTAAAGTTTCCTTAAAAGAAATTGAAAGAAATCCAGTTGGGATCCCATTAGAAAAATGGTCAGTTTTTCAACTGTGTTAGCCAATTTGTTAGTTCAATTGAAAATCCAAGTAAATTGCTAGTTAGGAATTTGAATACACTTGAATTTTCAACTGAAATTAAATTAAGATTTTCCAAAAAGGAATCTAATCAGATTTTAAACTAGGAATCCACTTTGATTTATAACTGGAATTTTATTAAGGTTTCCCCCCAAAAAATCTAATTGGTTTTTTACTAGAAATCTACTTGTATTTACAACTACAAATGTATGAAAGTTTCTTGAAGAACAATCCAGTTGGAATCCAAGTGGAAAAATGATCAGTTTTCTAATTGGGCGAGCGTCCAATTGGAAATCCAAGTAAATTTCTAGTTGGGAATTTAAATTCACTTGGATTTTGAAGTGGAATTTCATTAAGGTTTTCCCAAAGGAAATCCAATTAGATTTTGAACTAGAAATCCACTTTGACTTATAACTGGAATTTTATTAAGGTTTTCCAAAAAGAAATCTAATTGGATTTTCAAATAGAAATCTGGTTGAATTTTCAACTGGAATTTTATGAAAGTTTCCCGAAAATAAAACCAATTACATTTTTAACTAGAAATTTACTTAAATTTTCAACTGGAATTGAATTGAGGTTTCCCCCCAAAAAATCCAGATTTAATCCAATTAAAGTAATAGCCAGTTTTTGAATTGGGAGAGCCAACTGGAATGTCCAATTGAAAATCCAAGTAGATTTGTAGTTTGGAAATTGAATTCACTTCGATTTTCAACTGGAATTGCATTAAGGTTTGCTCAAAAGAAATCCAATTGGATTTTGAACCAGAAATCCACTTTGATCATTAAGTAGAATTTTAGAAATATTTTCTGAAAAGAAATCGAATTAGATTTTTAATTGGAATTCCAGTTTGATTTATTAGTAGAATTTTCTAAAGGTTTTCCCAAAAGAAATCCAATCGGATTTATAAGTAGAAATCTTTTTAGATTTTCAACTAGAATTTTATTCAGTTTTACCTAAAATAAATCTCATTGCAATTTTAACCAGAAATTAATTTAGATTTTCAACTGGAATTGCATGAAGGTTTCCTCAAGAGAAATCCAGTTTGATCCAATTGGAAAAATTGTAAGTTTTCCAATTTGGCGAGCCAATTGGCTAGTCCTATTGGAAATCCGAGTATAGATTTCTAGTTGGGAATTTGAATGTACATACTTGGATTTTCAACGGAAATTTTATTAAGATTTCCTCAAGATAAATCCAATTGAATTTTGAACTAAAAATTCACTTTGACTTATACCTAGAATTTTATTACGTTTTTTCCGATAGAATTTCAGTAGGATTTCCAAGTAGAAATCTTGTCAGATTTTCAAGAGAAATTTTATCAAGGTTTCACAAAATAAATCCAATTTAATTTTTAACTAGGAATCTACTTAGATTTTCAACTGAAATTTTATTATGGTTTTCCCAAAAGAAATCCGATTGGATTTATAAATAGATATCTTGTTAGATTTTCAACTGAAATTTTATTAAAGCTCCCTAAAAAGATATCCAATTGGATTTTGAACTAGAAGTCCACATAAATTTATTACTGGAATTTTATGAAGATTTTCTGAAAAGAAATCCAATTGGATGTATGTGTAGAAATGTTGTTGAATTTTCGACTGAAATTTTTTAAGGTTTTTTCAACGAAAAAAAAATCCAATTGGATTTCCAAGTAGAAATCTTGTCGAATTTTCAACTCGAACTTTATCAATGTTTCCTCAAAATAAATCAAATTGAATTTCCAAGTAGAAATCTCATTGTATTTTCAAATAAATTTTATAAAGGTTTCCCAAAATAAATCCAATTCGATTTTTAACTAGAAATCTACTCAGATTCTCAACTGGAATTGTATTAAGGTTTTCCCAAAAGAATGCAGTTGGAATTACGTTGTAAAAATCGAAAAACGATCAGTTTTCTAATTAGATGAGCCAATTGGCTAGTCCAATTAGAAATCCAAGTAAATTTCTAGTTGGGAATTTGAATTCCCTTCGATTTTTAATTGGAATTTCATTAAGGTTTCCTTAAAAGAAATCCAATTAGGTTTTCAACTAGAAATCAACTTTTATTTATGATTGGAATTTTATTAAGGTTTTCCCAAAGAAATCTCATTGGATTTATAAGTAAAAATCTTGTTGGGTTTTTAACTGAAAATCAAATAAAGTTTCCCCCAAAAAAATCCAATTTCATTTTTAACCAGAAATCTACTCGTATTTCCAACTGAATTTTTGTGAAATCCCCAAAAGAAATTCATTTTGAATCCAATTGGAGTAATGTTCAGTTTTCTAATTGGGTGAGCCAATCCAATTGGCTAGTGATCGAAGTAGATTTCTACTTGGGAATTGAATTTACTTGGATTTTCAACTAGAATTTTATTAAGGTTGAAACAAAGAAATCTTATTGGATTTTGAACTAGGAATACACATTGATTTATAACTGGTATTTTACTAAGGTTTTCTTGTTGGATTCATAACTGGAATTTTATTAAGATTACTTCAAAAGAAATCCAATTAGTTTTTTAACTAGAAATCTACTTTGATTAATAACTGGAATTTTATTATCGTTTTTGTAAAAGAAATTGAATTAGATTTTCAAGTAGAAATTTTGTTGAATTTTCAAGTCAAATTTTATTAAGGTTTTCCCAAAATAAATCAAATTGCATTTTTAACTAGAAATCTACTTCAATTTTTAACTGGAATTCTACTATGAATTCCGCAAAACAAATCCAGCTGGAATTCAAGTGGGAAAATGGTCGGTTTTCCAATTGGGCTAGCCAATTGGCTAGTCCAATTGGGAATCCAAGTAAATTTCTAGTTAGAAATATAAATTCACTTGGATTTTCAAAAGATTTTTAACTTAGATCAACTGGAATATTTCGAGGGTTTGCTCAAAAGAAATCCAATTGGATTTTTAACTAGATATCTACGTAGATTTTTAACTGGAATTTAATTAAGGTTTTCCCAAAAAAAATTCAATTTAATTTTTACCTAGAAATCCACTTTCATTTACAACTGGAATTGAATTCAGGTTTTTCAAATATTGAATACAATCCGATTTTCAAGTAAAAATCTTGTTGGACTTTCAACTGGAATTTAATCCAAATTTCCCCAAAATAAATCCAATTGGGTTTGTAATTAGAAATATACTTATATTTTTAACTGGAATTGTATAAGATCCCCGAAAGAAATTCAGTTCGAATCCAATTGGAGTAATGGTCAGTTTTCTAACAGTGTGAGCCAATTGGCTAGTCCAATTTGAAATCCAAGTATATTACGACTTGGGAATTTGAAAATCACTTGGATTTTCAACTGTAGTTTCATTTCAGTTCCCCCCCCCCAAAAAAAAAATCCAATTATATTTTTAACTAGAAATATCCTTTGATTTATTACTGGAAATTTTTAGTTTTTACCAAAAGAAACCCAATTGGAGTTCCAAGTAAAAATTTTCTTGAATTTTCAACTGGAATCTTATTAGGGTTCTCCCAAAAGAAATACGATTGGATTTTTGAGACAAAATCTTGTTGGATTTCGAACCAAAAATCTACTTCGATTTTTAACTGAAATTTCATTTAGGTTTTCTCAAAAGACATCCAATTGGATTTCCAATTGGACTAGCCAATTGTCTCGCCCAATCGTAAAACTGACCATTTTTCTAATTGGAGTTCCAACTGGAAATACAATTGAATTTTTTCACTATGAAAATTTAATCTAAAATACTATATTAACCTAAAAGAAAAGTTGATTTTCACTGTGTAATTCTGGCCAGCTCTAAAATTAGGCGTGAAGTTCACATTAAAAGTACCCTAATTCAACTACTTTTGAGTAACTTTTCACTCTAAAAAAGTAAAAAATCTATCATATTCCAAATAGTAGTTGAAAAACCATTTCACTGAATAAAATTCCAAAAGTCTTCAAAATTTCGACTTTCTCTCGATATTTTTCGTTCTCAAAAAAAAATCTCTTAAAAAATCCTAAATCCCATTTCTCAATCCATGAAAAATTCATTTATCCGATCTACATAAAAAAATCACGCAGTTCCAACCTGAAAAATGGAAAAATTGATCGCCGCGAAAAATCTCGTCTCGTCCCCATCCGCAATGCGCAAATAGCGTATAATGTATGCAAACTTCAATTCATTTACCCAACCCGCCACGTGGCACCTTTTCGCTTATTCGTCCAGTGGGAAAAATATTTAGAAGCAAAGTTCAGTAGCGTCAAGTTCCCTCGACGCAAGACGTTTCAACTGTCGCATTGAATTTTCATCGTTTTATTCAACCCCTCCCCCCTTCACCCCTGAACACTGCGAAATTTTTTATCTTGCAACTGTCAGAGTTTAGTGGGGTATAAAAACGGTGGCTTGACATGCTATTGATATTTATGACGTGACAGAATGTAATGAGAGTCGTAAAAGCTATTTGATAAAAATTTCACTGAAAGTTTTAAAGAATTGTGAATATGCACATTATGATAATTTTTAGAAATATGTATTTTTTTTTGTTTTTCAGAAAGGACTCTTATTGAACTTATAAATTTACATAAATAAGAATTTAATGAACATCTCAATATTTCGAGCCTTAGTGTGATAATCATGAAAATTAAGATGATTTTTGTGAAATTTCTCTGATGATTCTGCAGGAAAATTAATATCAATTCTCACTCGCTACTTCATTCGAGTTTGATAATAGGGTTGAGATTATGTCTATGTTACGATTCTAATGCAATTACATTTCAAGTGCCGCTTAACCCTTTATGCATTTGCGCGGAGACGAGTAGTTTTGGTGCTTCCTTTGCAATGGGCATGGCTTATTGCTCAGTACTTTTAATTTACGATGATTTTTGCGATTGCGTTCGTAAGTTAGGGCTTTGAATTGAGGTTTTTTACAGTGAAATGAAATATGAAATAGGCAGTATATAAACAGTGATGAATTTTTTTCCATGGGAACAACAGGCAAACTTAAATTAAAATAAATAGAAAAATACCAAAATTGTAAGAATGAAACCATTTTTAAAAGTGAACACAATGATAAATTTATGACTTATTTATGTAGAATAAAAATGTAATTTATCTAAGCATAAAGAAAAAGTAATTAATTACTTCATCATATTATATACACTAGCGTACGAAAGTATAATGACATAATCGAAAAAAAATATTTTTGCATTTGTGATAGTTTTTTTTATTGTGTTAAGCAGCATTTTTTGATTGAATATTGTATGAACACTAGATAATAGACTATTTAGTTATGATTGTATGTATGTTCATTACATGCAAACTTTGTATAAAAATATACAAAAATACTGAATAATATATGCCATTATTCACGAAAATATATTTAAACAACAAATTCAATTATTATCAACCAATATAGATAATTAAAAAAAAAGAATAAATAAATTATTTTACAGAACAAAAATGACGGTAGGTACTTAGGATAAAAAATTTTTAGTTCCTTTATAATTTCATCATTTCGACTGATAATAATTAGCTAATTTATTGCAAATGTATGTAAATTTGTAAATCATGGCAAAAAAGTCTATTTTATAGTTTATATACAAGACTCATTCATAAAATTCGGTTAAACACAATAAAAGCAGTCGCAAACCTAAAAAATAGATTTTTTCGATGATGTCCTTATACTTTTGCATGGTAGTGTACATGAATTAATAATTATATATTTATATTGCATTTGTAGATATTCCGTACACTGATAAATTGAATATCATAATTATTGAAAATACAGAGAAAAAGAAGAGTAATCTCTTTAAACGTATTCAACTGATGAATTATCAATTTCATTGTTGAATTTAGGAAAAATTAATAAAAAACTTTTCTTTGCTACAATTTTATTCCACAATCTATCTATTTTAGGTAGTGCCAAATTATAATTATACGTATTTTTATTATATATTTTGACAAAATTTACAGCTTTTTGCACTACACTGTACATAATTTTTATTCAAAATAAAATGTATTTTTGATTGTTGACGAAAAATGACATTTGTTAGTATAATAAATAAAATGGTGGCATTTTACATAAATTTTTTTTATTAAATTGTATTGAAAAATTATAGTAAACTTCAAAATTTCAGTGAAATCGAAAATTACAGTTGAATTTGCTTGCTTTGTAAGCTGTAGATTAAAAAAATTTATGCAGAGTTTTTTCAATTTTTTTTGTATTAAACATAGTTAAAGGTAAACATTTCAACAAATTAAGAATAATTACTAATTTATACAGTTTTTTGTAGATTGTAACGATTTAAATTTCTGAGCTTGTATTTTTGAAGAATACAACATTTTACTGGATAAATTGATGCCTTGTATAGTGTAAAAAAGAATTTTTCTTTTCTCTTATTTCAAAATCTTCTCTAACTAACGTCAAACATGTAATTTTCCATAATTAAATACTCATATAATAAATTGTTTAAGTATTATATAAATGTAATATAAATATAATAATTAATATATTATATAATATAGTAAAATATTCATCTACATAATTATAACTATTTTAGTTGGTGATGAATTAAAATTATACGTATTTTTATTATAAATATCGACAAAATTTGCAGCTTTTTGCACACTGTACATTAATTTATTTAAAATAAAATGGTTTCTTGACTTTTGACAAAAAATTACTATGGTGAGTATTATAAAAAAATTGTTGGCATTTTACATGAATTTTTTTTTTATAGACTTGAATCGAAAAATTTAAGTGAACTTAGAAATTTGAGTGAAATAAAAAACTACAGTTGAATTTAAGATGCTTCTTTTGTAAGCTGCAGATAAAAAACATTTATTTTTGAAACTTCTCAAGACTGAAAATTTGTTACAGTTTTTCACATACAAAAATGATTATTATTATAGCAATATATTGATAAACAATTAACATCCTCTTGTAAGATATAAGCATAGGAAAAATTTTTTATGATTCATTCGGAATTTGCAATGATCATCAAATACTTGAAGAAAAAAATGTTTGAAAACTGGTTATATGCTGTAAATAAATATCTAGAAATGTACTGGAAATCGTAAAAAATTCAAAATTTTTGAATCTAACGTGTGAGGTATGAAAACAAATTTCTTTCACACATTTTTCAGTTTTTATAATATCAGATTTTTATATTAAATTTTTACCTAAAAGTAACTTGATTTCACCAAATTAAAAAAAAAATTATTTATCAGCCGAAAAATGCAAAAATTAATAAATATATGGTATCAGTAAATATCTAAATAAAGCAAAGTTAGTGCAAATTATAAAAATTATTCACGATCTCAACGATTAGAAAAATGACGAAAAATACTTACGATTCGTTCATTTTTTGTAAAACAGTGTACAAAGGTGTGATTATTGTATGAAATTTTGGAAACAATAATTATGAATTATATTTTACAAAAATTTTAACTGAGCTTTTTTAATCTTTTTCATATTAAATTTTGTTCAAGGTGAACACTACAACAAATTACAGTTAATTACTGATTTGTACATTTGTCTTATAGGGTGTAACAATTTTAATTCCTGAGCTTGTGTTTTTGAAAAACACAAAATTTTAAAGGATTCATGAGAAATCGATCACTCGTATAGTGCAAAAAAAGTTTTTTGTCTTCATTTCTTTTTTTCTGAAATTTCTCAAAACTGACAATATGTCAATTTTTTTCATTTGACTTTGATTATGCAATGAATGATACATCCTAGAGCAGACAATAACATCTCTTCAATGGGAATATGCAAGGATGTATTAATGATTGACATATTTTACACCAAAAGATATATTTGGTTCCAACAACCAAAACATTTAGTAAAATATAGACCAACAAAAGTTTTGGATGTGGCAACCAAAGTTTTGTCCATTTCAACTACAGTTTTCGTTATGAACATGAACATTTGTAATCATAATTATTATGTTGATTATTATTATATATGGCCCATATTTTACTTAATGAATGGTTACTGGAACTAAAGATTTTTTTTCTTCTATTATCGCAAACATTGACGAATTTTCTGAGCGTGACAAGACGGACATTAAAACGCCATCATTGCACATTCTTTGCAACATCAAAACGCAGTCCTACTAACATCAAATATGCAACATCATTATATCTTATACCTTTCAATGATGAAAAAATTATTGATGCATCAACTCTAGTTTCTCGTAAAAAAATATAATCTCAAATTTATAAATTCTGGCAGTATGAATGTGCAATGTTTGAATGATGTAAAAATTGCATTGATTTCATCATCATTTAGTAATTCGAAAGCAAATTTATGATGTTGCTTTCATGACGCTTTCATACATCAAACTTAGCAACGTCTTCGTTGGCTCAAACAATGCTCATTCAAAGCACACTCACAAGTTCACTGACTTAACACTCAAATCTACTTTATTTTCTGATTCTCTGGCTGATACACGATTTGACTTTGATTGTGCAATGAATGATACATCATAGGTCAATAAATGATTGATACATGTTGTTTTGGCAAACATAAATGACCAAAAAGTGTGCCAATAATTTGTTTTCGAGGTTGACACAGCTTTACCAAGATGAAACATGCTACATCATTGAGAAATCAACTTACCTTCTACCTCTCAATGATTGCAGAATCATTGATGCATCAACTCAAGGTTATTTATATCTATTCTGGCAAAATGAATGTGCAATGTTTGAGTAATGTAAAAAGTGCATTTAATGGTAACATTATTTCACAATCCAAGAGCAAAATTATGATAATGCTTTGATGACACTCTCGTGTATCAAACAGAGTAACAAATTTGTTGGTTTAATTATTGCACGTTCAAAGCACACTCACAAGTTAACTGACTAAAAACTTAAATCTTCCTTAATTTCTGATTTTCTGGCTGATGCGTGATTTCACTTTGATTGTCCAATGAATGGCACATCATAGTGCAGACAAAACCCCTACAATAGAAACATGCAAAGATGTACAAATGATTGATACATCTTGTTGTCACAAACATAAATGACCGAAAAGTGTGACAATAAAATAACCAAGAAACTGTGAAACAGTTACAGCATTTTCTGGAAGAGAAAACTCGAAATTACTTTAGTTCGTAGTCTAGTTTGCTTATCAATTAATGAATCCCACAATTTATTTTCTCAAGGAACAAACAACTCGACGTAAATACATTGAAAACTCGATAAATTCACAGCTCGCTGAACTGGCAATCGAACAGCGCGGTGAATTCGCGGAAATTTCTTTTAGGGCACGAATATAACTCATAAATTATTCAGTTCAGCAACCCCATTTTTCTTCAGTTTCGCTTCGGGTTTCTTATTTACATGGCGTAATTGTAGCTTATTTAGCATAATTTTGTTGATTGCTTAATCTAACTTTTTTATTAAACAATTATTCGTATAACAAACAAAGTTTTTATGACTTTGCAAATAAAGTATGTAAAGAGTACGAACCCGAAAAATTGTTAGTGGAATCAATTCATTATATTGAAACATTTTAAAATCTATTTATTATGATTCGAATCTAGTTATATTGTATAATATTTAAAAATTTATAATTTTCATGGTTTTTCAGCTTAAAGGTTTTCAGAAAAATTATTTGTAGAAAATTTGAAAAACACTTTGTGGAATAACGAGTACAAAAAATTTTTTAGTTTATTCTTTACAATTTGCTATAGAATAAAATTTTTTTATTTTACTTTTTATGAAAATTGCAAGAAAAAATTGTTTGGGATCATTATCGTTTCTTTTTTCCTTCTCTGAAACGAGAGCCTTTTTGGCGTTTCCCCTATTGTGCAACTGTTAAGTCCGAAAACTGAACGCTTGCTTTTACCCGACATCGCACTTAAATTTGAATCTGAATTCTGCCCCTCATTCATACACAATGAAAGGCAATTTGCATATAAAGTCGAGCTCCGGCGTGACTCCTTGAATGCCGCGAATTCCCTTGGGAAAAGCGAGCTTTTGTTCGGGGTGGTTCATGGCGATCACTTCGAATTTGATATTTCATCAATGCCTACAGTGAAAAATTTAATAACATTTATTAGGTATTTTTTGAACCTCAATAACTTTTTTAGATAATTATGATGATAATTTGGTGGGGGCCAACTCTTTCCAATCCGTTTTTTCCAAAGAAATTTTTTCCAAAAGTCCTTTTTTCCCAAAATTTATTATCCCAAACCTTTTTGCCCCTAAAATTTTGTTCCCAAACCTTATTTTCCCAGACATTTGTTTTCCAAACAGTTTCTTTCCAAAAATTTATTGTTTTTTCTGAAATTTTTCTGAAACAAATTTCGTCCTGTAATTTTCTTTTTTGTGAAGAATCTAAATAAATTTACAAACAATTGTTTGTCACGTAGCTCTAAATATATTCATGCACAAAGTAAAAAATTTTTAATAATGCATGCTGCAGACGAATGCATCAATATGTATTAAATTAAAGTCAAATTTGAAATATAAAAAAGCATCAAGTGATTATTTAACAAAACTAACGATTTTCAATAATTGATAGTTTCGGTAACAAAAATAATTGACTGTTGTTGTGGGAAATTTTGAATCACGAAAGTTTGAAAAATTTGTGATCAACAACTTTATAGGAAGAAGGTTTGAGAAAAAATTTTTAGGAAATCAAATTTTGATGAAAAAGAAATTGGGACGAAAGGACTTTGGGAAAAATGGATTAGGAAAAGTGGGCCCCAATCGATAATTTTTATATAAAATTGAATTCTTTGATATTGACCCTAGTAATTTTGATTCGTATAAAAAAAGCCAAAATTTTTATAAGAATCAGAAATATGTTACAAGTGTTCCGCTTTTTATAGAGTCAACCTTATGAATTTCTTATGAGAGAAATTCTCGTATAAAGTGATAGTATAAAAACTGTATCAAAAATTCTTTTCATATAAAAAAGAGAGACAATTTTATAAAAAATTGTAAATTTTGTATGAAAAAAAAAGTTTAAGCTTCGTAAATTTTTTAGAAACAATGATATTTTCATAAAAAATTTTCTAATCTTCTAAAATATTTATAATTTTTATGAGTTTATTTTATATAAATTTGCGTAAAACAAATTTTTTATAAGACAAAAATTTAGGAAGAAAATTCGTATAAGAATTTCTCAAAAAAATAAAACTTCACGGAGAAAATTTGTTTATTATATTCAAGTTTTTATAAGGTCATACTATAAAAAAAAATTTTTCTATGTGAAAATTTTAAAAGGTCAGCCTTATAAAAAATTACATAAAAATTTTATATGTATATGCATTGTTTAAAAAACAAGAAATTTTATTTTTGATGACTGAAGAACATTCTTGTAATGTTGTAGATAAAAAATAATGAATTTTCAGTTAAATTTTTGTTCGTTTAGAAGTGCATATCGGCAATTTTCAGAAAAATCAACATTTTTCACTGGAGTTTAAAATTTATGTGTCTCATTTTGAATATTTCTTATAATATATTTGTGACTTTTATTATTTTTATTATTTCTTTAAAATTATTCTTTTGTTCACAGTTGTTTAATTTGCAACAAGTTATCATAACATTTATCTTGAAGCAAAAATGAAGCTATTAAGAATTATTATTTTCGATAGTTTATTAACTATCAGTAACAATGAAACCTTACCTATACTTGTTGATATTTCTCCTTACTGATAAATATTACATATTAGTAATTATCGTTTTTTCCCATCATTAGAATATAAGAAATAAAATTTATTTATGAAATGCAAAATTATGATATGTTTATGATTTTATTATGTAAAATTAGTGATAATTGAATTTTTTAAGAAAATAATCGTTACAAAATTAGAAATTTTTCAATACTGAGTTCTGCGTTTCTGATTTTGATATTTTAATTTTTACAGTAATTACTTTTAAAGTTGAATAAAATCAAAATTATTTTTATTCTTCCTCATTTTCGGGAACATAAAATAATAATTCAAAAAACGAGTATCTCGTTATTTATTTTTATTTGTTTCAAATCTAAGTATCTTTAATTTGAATTTCAAAAATACTAGTTTGCCAATCCTTGAATAGTTAATTCTAGAAATACGAATCCTAAAAAATAGAAAATAAAATACTTGAAATTCAACAGTTTCTATAATTCAACATTAAAATGTAACGAAAACTAGGATTGATTCATATGATATTCTAGATTAGAAAATAACAGATTAATAAAATCTAGAATAAAGAATAGACAGATCTATGAATTCTAAAAACTTCAGAACGCTTAACTCATAAATTAATGAATTTCACTCCGGAATAGATAAATAAAATTAATAAATAATTAATAAACAAAAAAATTCGAAAATTAATGATTAAATTAATGTATTTTACTCTGGAATTGATGAATTTTATGACATTTATAATTCTCCTTTTTTTTTTCTTTTCTTTTTTTCTTGAAATTGATACAGTTACAAATACTTCATTCACTGCATGTTATAATTGTATGTTTCATGAATTCAAAATAAATTAAAACAAATTCAAATACAACTTTTCCAAATAATAAGATTTTCAATTCGATTCCCGTGAGTTTCTAGACCAAAAATTTTATAGGTCGCCTTGTATCGTATCTTGATTTCCTGACATAATTTCCTATCCAAACATCAAGAACTTCTGATCTCGAAAATGCAAATTTAAATCGAAAATTCAGCATTCTCCACAACATTCAGCACTTTTGCAAAAAGCACCTTCATTATAACTTCATCTACATATTCGTATCTCAATTCGAACTTGTGCGAAATTTTGCGAATGTTGCTTCATACGTCTAACTTTGAGCACCCAATTCAAAATAGGAACTTACTCACTGAAACTTGGAAATAGTAATGCAAATGACATGGGGAATGTCAAACATAGTATTAACATAACTTTAAATTATCAGATGTTTAGAAGGGCAATTTTAAAATGCAGAAATGTGTGAAGTTGTAAATGTTTTCGTGAATGTAACATTTTTAAAATCATCTTTGTGTATCAACTTTGACTTTGAAAAGAAGACAAAAAATTTCTTGCCATAATTTACGGTCATGACCGGTGACTTACCTGTAAATTTACCGGTAAATTCTCCACCTCACATTCCTGCCTCTGGTTCTGGTGAATTAATTCGCTTAGCCTTTCGGTATATTACCCAGAATACCTAGCCTTAGTCACCTCCACACTTTGGACGTACGTTCACCCTTCCTCGACGTTCTCATTACTTTTTCATGCTACTCAAGTTCATCCTTAATGCTTCCATTCGCGAACGCGCAGCCGGCTTTTACCGGCTCGAGGGCCGCGTAAATTTAGCGGGGGTTGCAGCGCCACAAACGCTCATTCCCAGCAACGTAGACACGTAAAATGTAATGACTCAGTCGTTTCACCAAAATGAAAATCCGATTTCCTCGCGGTGAAAACCATCCATTTACCGCCAACACGCAAATTTTCAGACACTATTGTGTTTTATTATCAATGAATAAATTCTTGAATAAGGGGGGGGGGGGTCGCGAGAATTGTGATTAACATTCTAAGACACTTTCAAACGTCTGACACACTAATTCTTAAAGTGATTTATTACAAATTTGTAGACGCTTTTTGAAGTGTCTTCTCAAAATTTCAAGATCTTCTGAAGTACCTTTTCTGGAATTTTAAGACACTTTTTAAAGTGTCTTTGAAAATACGAAAATATTCAGACATTTCTAAGACACTTTACAAAATGTCTTACTCGAAAATCTAAGACACTGACTTCGAATGTTCAAGATACTTCTTGAAGTGTCATATTTGAAATTCCAAGAAACTTTAATGTGGCTTATTTGGAACTCGAAGACACTTTTCAATGTCCAAGACACTTTTTAAGGTATTTCAAGAAAATTCTTAGACATTTTTCAATGTCTAAGTCACTTTTTTTAGTGATAAATGCAACAATTTAAGACAATCCTCGAAGTGTGTATTTTGAAATTAAAAGACCTTCAAAAGTATCACTTCCAGAATTCTCAGAAATTTTCAAATCTATAAGACACTTCTTAAACTGTCTTTTTCGAAGTTCCAAGATATTCAGAAATGCTCAAGATACTTCTTGAAATGCCTTTTTCAAAATTCTGAGACACTCGAAAGTGTCTTGTTAAAAATGCTAAGACACTTCAAAGTGTCTTATCTAGGATTCTAAGACACTATCGAATGTCAACAAAATTATTGAAGTGTCTCATTGGCAATTCTAAAACACTTTAATGTTTTTTATACCCAATGATAAGACACTTTTTAATGTTCAAAACACTTTTCAAGGTGTTTAAAGAAAATTCTAAGACACTTTCAAACGTGTGACACACCAATTCTTAAAGTGGTTTATTACAAATTTGTAGACACTTCTTGAAGTGTTTTATTGAAATTTAAAGACCTTCTGAGGTATCTTTTCTGCAATTGTAGGACACTTTTCAAAGTGTCTTTGAAAATCCAAAGATATTCAGACATTTCTAAGACACTCTACAAAACGTCTTACTCGAAAATCTAAGACAGTCAGAAGCGTCTCATTCAGAATTTGAAGACATTCTCGAATCTCTGAGGTACTTCGTAAACTCTCTTATTTGAAATTATAAGACACTCCAATGTATCTTATTCGGAATTTCAAAACACTTTTAAATGTCCAAGACATTATTCGAGGTGTTTTACTAAAATTCTAAGACACTTTCAAACGTCTAAGTCACTTCTTTCAGTGATAACTTGAGACAATCATATATATATATAATAACTTGAGACAATCATCGAAGTGTCTATTTTGAAATAAAAAGACCTTCAAAGGTACCTTTTCCGGAATTCTCAGAAATTTCCATCTGTATAAGACACTTCTTAAACTGTCTTTTTCGAAGTTCCAAGATATTCAGAAATGCCCAAGGCACTTCTTGAAATGTCTAGTTTGAAATTTTAAGACTCTTGAAAGTGTCTTATCTTGGATTCTAAGACTTTATCGAATGTCAACACAATTCTTGAAGTGTCTTATTAGAAATTCTAAAACACTTTTATGTTTTTTTAACAAATTATGAGACACTTTCCAATGTTCAAAACACTTTTGAAGGTGTTTTAAGAAAATTCTAGGACACTTTTAAACGTCTGACATACTAATTCTTAGAGTGATTAATTACAAATTCGTATATACTTCTTGAAGTGTTTTATTGAAATTCAAAGATCTTCTGAAGTATCTTTTTTGGAATTGTAAGACTCTTTTCAAAGTGTCTTTGAAAATCCAAAGATATTCAGACACTTCTAAGACACTTTAAAAATGTCTTACTCGAAAATCTAAGACACTCATAAGCGTCTCATTCGGAATTTTAAGACACTCTCGAAACTCTGGGATACTTCGTAAAGTCTCTTACTTGAAATTATAAGACACTCCAATGTGTCTTTCGGAATTTCAAAACACTTCTTAATGTCCAAGACACTATTCAAGGTGTTTTGTAAAAATTCTAAGACACATTTTAACGTCTAAGATACTACTTGAAGTGCTTTGTAAAAAATTTGAAGACAATCCTTGGAGTCTTATTTTGAATTTAGTGTCCTTGAAAAGTATCTTTTCTAGAACTCTAATACAATTTCAAGTGTCTAAGACACTTTTTAAAGTGTCTTTCAAAAATTTTCAAGATATTTTGAATTCCCAAGACACTTCTTGAAGTATCTTATTTAAAATTGAAACACATTTTTCAAAGTTTCCTTGAAAATCCAAAGATATTCAGACATTTCTACGACACTTCACAAAATGTCTTACTCGAAGTTCTAAGATACTCAGAAGCGTCTCATTTGAAATTTCAAGACACTGTCAAATCTCTGAGGTACTTGGTAGATTCTCTTATTTGAAATTAGAAGACACTCGAATGTGTCTTATTTGGAATTTCAAAACACTTTTAAATGTCCAAGACACTATTCGAAGTGTTTTATTAAAATTCGAAGACACTTTCAAACGATACTCTAATGTGTCTTATTCGGAATTTGGAGACACTTTTTTATGTCAAAAACATTATCCAAAACGAATGTCATCGATTTTTCTTAAAGATAATTTCATTGGAGGAGGGGGGTCGATCATTACCTTCATTGTGCCTTGGGCGCCGAAATGTCTCATTACGCCACTGCGCAAATGTTCAAATATTGATAGTTCTGAGATTACTAAAACATTTTTGCAACATTACTGGAATATTGCTGAAATATATATGCAACATTGCAAATTCAATTATGTGGGACATTTTCGTATTGCAGCAACGTTTTTGCAGTCTTGCTGCAAGATTTCTGCAATCTTGATGCAATATTAAATGCCGGTTAGGTTATATTATTAATTCCACATGATTCGTAAAATGAAGAGAAAGGAAAATAATCCAAGTTCAATACAACTTTGGATCTTCCAAGCTCAAAGACAGTTATTGAGAAATTTATACGAATTCTCCTGCATTTTAAATAAGTTTTCTTTTGGTGCCCGGGGATTCGTCTGCATACATATGATCTTTGATATTCAAAGTGTGCCTGCGCAAGACCCGGAATCTCTCCATCATATCGTCACTTTGTTCCAGTTTTATAAACACGGAACTCGGGCTCATTTGCATGAAGATGCCATAAAAATCGCCAGAATTGCGTTCCGCGATGACTTTCCAAAAAAGTTTGCGATAGTCTCGTTTGTTTTCACAATTGTTCCAATAGACATTTACGATTATACCTCAGAGAATGATGAATTTGGCAGAAAATTTTCATCAGATGTCTTCAAACTTCTGAGGAAATTCGAAAAAAGGCAACTCTCAGTTTAAATTGGTGAATTTCTACTAATACTTATTAGTTTTCTAGTAATTCAAACTGGGAGAGAATATCATGAAAAAAGACGTCGAAATCCAGTATGAAGGCTTCCAAAGTTGAAGCGTTTCCGAGTTTCGTCATGCAAGACAATGTTTTTCCTAGGCAAACTTAACCAGAAAATCCTTTCCCAAAGACAAACATCCTCGAAAAACAATATCCCTACGACATCCTCGCCGAAATATCGCGCACACGTCGCCGAGTCTCGAGATATTTCGAGGCGATGACCTCTAGACATGTGAGGAATATACCGAAATAGAAGCGACACATAGATGCACAAGCTTTTTGTACTTTCCAGGCAAAGTCCGGGATGATTGCAATGAAAGCGCGCCCTTGCCCTTAATGAAAATCGCTCGGAACGTTTACCTTTGCAGACGTTTTTCCGGGAAATTATTTCCTTCTCATTCAAAAGTATTGTAAATAATGTAGAGTAATGAATGTTTCAAAGAAATATAATAAGTGACACGGAAAAAATATTTTTATTAATTCAATGAAAATTTCATTATCCATGTATGAAATAAAAATTTTTATTGCTACAAGGAACTTTTTTAACAGCACAAAACACAACTCTTGTTTCGAAATAACACGTTATTATACTTATAAAAACTTCACTTATCCTAATGAAAAAAATTTTCTTGATATATGGGCAAAGAAATTTTCATTGGATGAATGAAACATTTTTTTCCGAGGAGGTAATCTACAGAAATAAAGATTATTTTCTGAAATCCAACAATTTTTGTGTACTTCATAGAGTTGTTTGCAATATTAAGAATTTTGTGTTTTTTATCTTCTGAAATTTTTATAGTTTTGAATTTTCTAAATTATTTATGACATTTTATTCTCATAAACGTTTTTTTAAATCAACGAGATTTTTTGTAATTTTTCATACTTTTTTATTTTCATAGATTTTATTTAAAAATGAAAAAAAAGGTTATGACTCTTTTTTTGAATTCTACAAATTTTTCGAATTTTTTTAAAAAGCTGGAAAACATGAGCATCTGAACGTTTATTATTATTTCAAAATTTTCAAAATTCAAAACATTAATGAACACTTTTTACAATTTTGCAAATTTTTGAAAAGTTCGTCCGAATAGTTGTGATTTTACGTAATTGTTTTATAATTTTCAATTTCTGCAAATATTTATTAAAAATGAAAAAAACGCTTTCATACACATTTTTGAAAAAATTGGATAATAAATATATACTCTAAAACTCATTAATTTTCTCAGTTTCCAAATTTTTTGAATTGTATAAAATTACTGACAATAGTCAAAGTTCTGGAATTTTTTTAAATTTATACATAAAGAGAATTTAAAACATGTTGTAAACTTTTGGAATCAATACACCATTCGTTTTTTTGAATTTGTTCAACTCATTAGCATTTTTTGTAATTTTTTCATACTTTTCAAGTTTTTAAGATTCTGATTAAAAAAATGAAATAATATTTTCCAAAATTCCAGAATTTGTAAAAACTTTCGATAAATATTGACAATTTCCAGAATTTTGAATTTGTAATAAGTCAAACCATGTCAACTGTAACAACTTTTTCAGATAAAAACCTGAATTGTTGAATAAATTGGTTATTTGCGTAGTATTTGCGGAATAATTCCTTTTTTTTTTTTGTATATTATTTTGTTAAATGAACATTTCGACCCTTTTTTATTGAAAAAATCATAACTCCAATTGTGTAAATGATAATTCAATGAAATTTATATCGGTTTTTAAAAAATATACCCTTTATCACATGATCTAGATAAAAATCAATATTAAAAAAAAACATATTTTCAATAACAAATTTATAAACACTTTGCGATCTTAATGTGTTCTTCATACACGATTAAATTGAAATTTTGCACTTCAAATTCTAAAAAATTTCCGTATTTTTTTGAAACTACAGAAGGTTTTCATTTTTTTAAAAGAATTAAAAAACATTTTTTTGCATGATTTTGAAAAATTCAAAATTCAAAAGGAGAACAAAGAGGATAAATTTAATAATTTTCTTTTTTTTCATTTATCTCTAAAGTTTATTGCTAATTGAAGTTAAACAATGTATTATTCGTATCAGTTAATTTATATTGTACTTTATTTATATTTATATTTGTACTTTCCACGTTTTCATACCATGATGTACCTAAAGTTCCAAACGTTAAAAAAATTAACGAAAATAGATAAAAAACCTCAATTTCATTCCCACCAAAAATAAAGGTAAAAATTTATTACCTGCTGACATTGATTTATATTCGTAAAATATTAGTTTTTCTGTTTTTATTTATTTCCTAACATTTGCAACTTCAAAAACATACACCACACATCAATCAAAAGCCATAATAATTCCATTCCAATATTTATCCACTTCTCTGCCATGAATTTCAATTGAGCTAACGTTTGGGAACGCAAAGAAACGAGAAAATCCCCTTAACATTGCCTCGGAAGATAAATCACGAACGCGAAACGAGATGCAAGCAACTCCCGCAAGCCACATTATACGATATTACACTTTGAAATGAAAAGCCAATCGATACAATGAAATCTGCGAGACGGGAAAACCAGCGTCATACGTTTCAGCCGCCGTTTCTATTTTCGCGTCTCGGATGCTGAAACGTTAATGCATCTTATCGGGTCATCCCACGAAGGTCGCGATCTTTTTCCAGCCCCAAATTATCCCCGCTCGCTCACGGATCACGAGCTTGCGAATTTCCCGATCGCGATAAGCTGATTTCACGCACTAAATCCAGTCTCATGGAATATATCCAACCTCCCCCTTTCTTCGCCCCCTCGCACCAACTCTTCCTTGATAGCAATTAATCGCGAACTGGGTTACTCGATTATTTCGCCGAACGTTTTCCGCCGAAACGCGATCAATCGTCGGAACGAGCGATGATTTTTGACGATATTTCAGTTAACTTTGTCTTTCGTTCCTTTCAAAAAGACTCGAGACGTGATTAAATTTAATGATGGTTCGGAATTTTGGGAGAATATTGAAACTTTTGTCCCAGATTGAAACTCATTCTCACAAAAAAGTTAAAACTCATATTCCCGAATAATTTTTGTGCTCGAATCATCGCGAATTTGGATGGCAAAAACGATGGCCTGTTTGCTGTACACTTTAGTGTGGTGATTAATGGACGTAAATGGACGAGATAACTCTGGAATCTCGAGGAATTTGCGCCAAGCGCGACTAATTTTACTGAACTTGAACTCATTAAAAAGTCCAACTCCTTTGACTGCGAACTTCGTTTATGAGCAGTGACAGTAATCTGATTTACGTCGCCCACTTCTTGCGCTATTCAGCAAGCCAAATAATGGCTAGGAATGTTTCCCGATACGAGGATAAGCCTCATAAAGTTCAAGGAAAAATTCTGCAGTCAGATTGGTGCAAAAAGAGGTGGAATGAGGTTTAAAACAAAATTTTTCAAAAGGGAAGCGAGTAAGCTAAACGCGGGATATGCAGATTTCTGGTAGTACCTTAGTTCATAGCTGCATTTTTTATCAGACTTTGATGTTTCAATAAAAAAACGATCGAATAATGAGTTGCGAGTGAGATGCATAGAACGGGAACCGCGCCAAAGCGAGCAAGACGCAAAAGTCCAGGGCTTTAAAAGTTGAGAAGTAGGTTATTTCTTTGGTTCTAAGTCTCTTCATGTCATCTTATGACGAATGTTAGAAAAAAGTTCATCATCCCATTTCATTTTAGGATTCACTTCTTATACTCTACTGTTCCTATTTGAGATCTTCCCTTGGATCAAACACAAATGACATGACTTAACTCGAAATTGCATCATCTGTAACAGTGCGAGGTTTCGCTCTTCTAAAGGGTAAAACTCTACGTCATGTGAATAATTAATTTAGAATCGCCCTCCATCTTAATTCTAAAGATTATGTATGTGATGAACAATCGTCAAATCTGTTTCTCCAGTTGGCTCTCCATTTTCCTAAGAATTAATTCAACACCAGGCTCGTAAACTTCCTCTTTGAGATCGCTGTTGTTCCTTTCGCTTTTGAGATCGCTGAGTTCCTTTCCAAACTGGAACGAAAAATTTTTTCAAAACAAAAGTAACTTGGTTCATTAGCAGTAAGAGGATTTCTTTTGGACTGCACGGATGGCGTATCGAGTCGCGAGTGGTGTCGCCACTGTTATCAAGTACTCAACGACTCGTTATCGCTTACGCGTGTCGTTTTCTCGCAGTGACGTCCGTCATCTAGAAGAGCCAGCTTCACAGGGTGACGAAACGACATCGTTATTTCGGCTTAGCGACAGTTTTGCCTCGGCCAAGTGGATGGGATATTGATCCGAGTTCTGGGACTGCGGGGATATGCCCGTAGGCAGGCACAAACGCGCGCATGCCGCATCAACCTACGCCAGTGTTACGTCTTTCCAGCTCTCTTCACTCTCATTCAATTCCAAAAAAATCCTATAAACACGAAAGTATCGGCTTGGACACTCAGATAAAGAATATAGCTGATCGTCTTCCTAGATTTTATCTCGATGACCTTGGGGAAACCCGAAATCGCGTTTTTCGTAAACGGCAGGACTTCTTGGTAAAGCGCTTGGACTGCTCGAAGACATTCGGCGAAAAGAATTTCGCTTCCGCTCCTTTTATCGAATGAGCTCGAGAGAAATGTAGAGTCTTTTCAGTGTTCCGAGAAGCGCTGGATGGGTATTGTAGACTTTTCGGGGAAATGTAATGAATAGAAGTTATGTAGTTCGGATAACATTCAGTCAATACTGAAGAAGTATCGAAAATGTCAAAAGCATTGGGAATGACAATGAAAATAGTCGAACCTTAGTGGCTTTAAAATTTCTGAAATTCGAAAAATAAACAAAACGCACTCAAAAATTTAAATATATGTAATAATTGTGTCATAGCTAATTAATTTTTCTAAGTTTTTAATTTTAAATAAAGAATTTTTCCTACTTTTATAAATTACAAAAAAATAAAGAAAAATATTTCGACTGACGTTAAATTGAAGATTTTATTTATTTTAGAAAAATGTTACAATATTTGAAAGTCAATGTATTGTTTTAATGAGAAAACAATACATAAGATTCAATAATTCTTGAAAAAAATAAAGATTTTCAAATTTCACTGAGAGTACGATCATTATTTATCAATATTTTGCAAAAAATTCGGTACAATTGTTAAAGACTTTTATTTCATGACATCAAAATAACTTCTCTTCTTGGAACAGAATTTAAACATTTTTTTCTTTTATAAAAAATTGTGCTATTACGTCTGAAACCAAATTAAAAATCTCAAAATCAAGGGAATCATGCATCGGATACTTTCTCTCGATGACCTTGAAAAAAACCCGAAATCGCATTTCTCGGAAACGGCGGGTTCTCTTGATGTAGCACTTGGACTTTTCAATGACGTTCGACGAAAAGACTTTAGCTTACACTCCTTTCACCGAACGACCTGAAGAGAAATTCAGAGTCCTCCAATTTTTCCGAGAAGTGCTGGGCGTGTATTGTAGACTTTTCGAGGAAATTCAATGAACGGTACACGAAAGAAATGAATAGAGTACACAAGTTGTAATCGCTGTGATAGAAATCGAGTTTTTTGACTGTTTAAATAATTTTATATATAGTAAAAAACTAAACAATATTTTTTGTTTTCTGAAACAGAACTCCAAAATACTTTTTAATGCATCGGATACTTTCTCTAGATGACCTTGAGAGAAACCCGAACTTCAGAGCACTTAGACTTTTCAAGGGCGTTCGGAGAAAGGATTTTTGCTTCAGCTCCTTTCACCGAACGACCTTGAGAGACGTGTATTTTAGATTCCTAAAAGAAACTCGCTTTCACTTGACCATGAAATGGCTTAACTTCTTAGAATAGAACTTCTCAAGGACGTTTGGGAAAGGACTTTATGTCTTTTACTGAATTAGATTGGAAGAAACCCAGGATTGTATCAGTTTAAATAGGATGTGTTTTATTATTCTGGGATTCGCTTTGGTGATGATAGGAGCAGTCTTTTTGATCAGTTCTATTAATACTTGCCTCGACTCTTTTTTGTTTTGTCCCATTTCGTTGAGATGAAAGCCATCTGGAAGTTTCCCGGTGCTTCCTACACTTATGGCAGAGCTCTTTCTCGCGACCCTCCTAAACCTTTCTTCGCTCTGACACCTGTCGTTCAGCTTTCGTCACGAGATTTTCACTACTTCAACAAGAGGTTTTCGTGTTAAGGAAAACTCGATGAGAAAACGAAATTTGTAGAAAAATGAAAAACTGAAACACGTTTGAAAACTCACCAGCATATTAATTTTGTTGGTTATCAATTTTTTTATTTTATTCTAAGAAACAAAGAAACGCTTCATAATTTGAAAAAATGTTGAATGGTCATTCGTATTTCGGACCAGTTTCCCCCATCGTTAACATAAAATATAAGACGAAAAACAAAACCAAGATTCCAAAGTAGATTGTGATAGTGGCTAGCGATTCGAAACTCGGTAATCTCAATAATTGTCGAAACACTGAATTCGTAGTTGAATTTCGTATAACTTGAATGGTTTCGGAAGTTTCTGTGTCTTGTCTATAATTGTATTCAGAAAGTGGCTCTGAATAATTTCTAGCAGTTTGAGAATGAGTAACATCTGAAATGAATAGGTTTTTTTTACTAATAAAACAAGAAATAATATTTTGAAGCTGTTTTACACATTCTAAAAAATTTACATATATTTACTGAAAAAAAAAACACTTGATGATCTTTTGAGTTCGAACTTAATCAATAGTTATTATTAAAATCAATTCGTATTTAATATTGGTACTTACGTAATCCATTCCTGAATTCGAAATTCGACGTCATTTCTCCATAAAAATTGTTTTTCCTGTCGTTTTGGTACACTACTAGCTAAACAATAAAGAACTGATAATATGCAATTTTGTAGTTATGTTTATTAATCCATGAATCACAATTTTATCGAATTTTATCATTTGGAGGAATCAGTAAAGCAAGATAAAAACGTATCTGTGACAAAAAGAGGTTGAATAAAATTTAAAAAATCAGAAGCTCAGACAAATGAGTTTATTTGCTAACAAAAAATATTTCATATTACAAAATTTTTCGTTCCTTCATATTATTTGTAAAATGTTAAAATCAAATTTCTAGATTGATACAAAACTGAAATACAGCATTAAAAAATTCATTTGTGGAATTTTTAAACAAAATATACAGTAGTACAAAGTAATGATTTTTTCTCTGATAAAACTTGTGTTGTTTTTTTAATCCACGAACTACAGTAAATTTCTTTAAAAAATAAACGAAGAAATATACAAACCGTTTCGTCCTTTTTGCAACACTTTTTTTAATACAAAACTTTATGGTTATTTGAATCTTATTTGTAAATCTTCTAGAAAATCGAAGAAACAAATTTTTTTAAATTTATGTTTTGTATCATTTTTATGTGTAAATATTATTTTCGACCTTCTGCCAATTTTTATGTTATCTTTTTTTTAAAAAACTATGATACTGCAAAATTTCTATTTCTTAAACTGAAAAAACTCGTAGAGTAAAAAAAAATGAATGACCCCTGTATCTATAATTTTTGTAAAAATCTTTATAAAAAAAGTCTGTTTTTTTAAAACAGATTTTTTAAAAACTTTATGAAAAAATGTCAGTTTTATAAAACCGTTTTTATAACAAATATCGATTCTTACAAAAACAGTTTCATCGAAAATTTTATTTTTATAAAACTTTTATAAAATTATTTATAACGTACGAAACTTTATAAACTTTGTTTTATGAAAAACAATTTTTTTAATAAAACTGTTTTTATGGAAATCAAAATTTTTGAAAAGTTTTTATAAAAATCAAAATTTTCTCTGAAGTTTTTATGAAAATCAAAACTTTATAGAAAGTTTTTATGGAAATCTAAATTTTTTATGACATTTTTATGAAAATTGAAATTTTTTATAAAGTTTTTATGAAAATCAAAATTTTGTGTACAGTTTTTATGAAAATTAAAATTTTTATAAAACTGTTTCTATAAAAATCGAATTTTTTTATAAAGTTTTTATGAAAATTAAAATTTTTCTAAAACTGTTTCTATAAAAATCGAAATTTTTTATAAAGTTTTTTTAAAAATCGAAGTTTTTTATAAAGTTCTTATAAAAATCGAAATTTTCCATAAAGTTTTTATAAATTCGATTTATAAAAACGGAGTTTTTTATAAAGATATAATGATTTTTCATAACAATCACAGTTACTAGGGGAATTTCCATCCTTTTTCTCACACTCACTTTCCTTAACTTTTAATGTGATTTCCTGGAACCAACAGTCGAAAGGAAAAAAAGTAAATATAAAAATATAATTAACAAACAAATGGCAAAAAACATGCATGGTCCTGTAGAACTTTGCATTTCTTGTTGTGTTTCCCTTAGTTCAAGCTGTCGAAGTCGTTCAATTTCCTGTTGTATTTGTCGTATTCGTTCTTTCCGTTTATTTTGTTGTCCTTGAAGTTGCTGTCGTTGGTTTCGTCGTTGAAACTCTTCTGGGCTGGTTAAAATTTCTCGAATCACAACAATTTGTGGCTGGAGTGCCGCATTTTGTCCGTTTATCGAAGAATATGTTGGGAGTGGTTCTTCGAGCAAACGACTACTTTCAGCATAAATTTCAGAGTCTGCAGCAAAGAAAATTTTTTTTCACCAAGAAAAAAATTTTTTTTGAACATTAGCATTTTTTATATTATATTACTACTATTTCGTTTTTATTACTCAATTCTGAAAATTTTCAATAAACATTTCAAAAGTAATTGACATTTATGAAGTAAACTAAAAATTTTCCGGAAAAGTTTTTCAAAGTAATTGTTAATATAATGTTCAAATTGTTTATTTTAGTGTAGAATTTTAGAGTTTTGAATTTTTAATGAAAAATAATTTGAAAATTGAAATTTCTTTTTTGATATAATAAATACTTACGGATTTTATTTCCAGATCCAGATTGAAATTGGTACTTAGGAGGGGCACTTGGTGTTGGCATTTTTCCACAAAAATATTGATTTATTATTTTCTCATGTGCCACTGTTTATTTGAAAATTGATTTAAAATTTACAATGATTGTCTCGTAAAAGACGACAATCTCTTTGTTGAAAGTTTATCGATAATTTTATTATCTCATCAAGTAATCAGATAAACACTCCATCGAACGTCTAGGTTTCACACTGATGATGAATTTTTCACTATTCTGGAAGTAATATTTGGAGATTTTATTTTTTGACTCGAAATTGGAGATGATGAACATGAAAAAAAAGACAAGAAAATATTACATTGCAGGTGTTATGAAAATATTTTTTTCACATACTTGATACGTGTATCACGCACTGATGATGAAATTTGTTTCTAGAGTGTAATGATGGTGATTTTTATCAGACAACGACTTATCGATTCAATATGGAGTGGATTTTTTTTTGAATGCTAGAAAAAATACTTCATACTCAACGATAGTTACATAAAAATGCATAAACTAAAAACGTACAAATTTCTCCAATCGTAAAAATTTTCCTCGATTTACATTTGAAAAAACTTATGGAATTATATTATAATTACATTATAAAGATTTTTTTTTGAAACTCCCAAAATCATTGACTGTTTCTTACAATGAAAAATATTTATGATTTTGCGAAATTTTCAGAAGTGTCCAAAATTCACAATGTTTTCAGCTTCACTTATTTAAAAATTTACGATGGGCGAAATACCAAAAAATCTTTACGTGAAAAAGTAATAATTGGAAAACTGTAAATTTCTCAAATCGTTAAATTTTTTCACGATTTGCAAAACTTATCGAAAAGATAAGATTTTTAATTTTTTTTATAACTCCATAAATAATTGATTACTACTTGAAATGAAAAATATTTAGAGTTTATCGAAATTTTCAGGCGTGTTCAAGATTTACGAATACTTTCATCTCTAATTACTTGAAAATGTAGGGTTAGTAAAATACTACAAAATATTTACATGATAATGCATCAATTCAAAAACTGAATTTTTCGAATCGTAACATTTTCCTATGATATACAAAACTTACTGGAATTATCTGGCATTTTAGATTTTTTTTCAAAACCTTCAAAATCATTGACTACTTCTAACAATGAAAAATATTTAGAGTTTTGCGTCATTTCTAGAAGTGTCTGAAATTTAAAATATTTTCAGTTTAATCCACTTTAAAATTCAGGATGAGTGCAATACAAAAATATATTGACGTAAAAAGGCATCAACTCAAAACTAGTAAATTCTCAAATCTTGAAATGTTTCCCATTTACAAAACCTATTGGAATCACCTTGAATTTCAGTTTTTTAATTTACATAATCATTGACTCTATAACGATGGAGAATATTCAGAGTTTTTCTAAATTTTCAGAAGTTTCGAAAATTTACAAATATTTTCAGCTCTACTACTTGAACTTAAAAATTCAGAATGGGTAAAATACTAGAAAATATTTACATGAAAATACATCTATTCAAAAACTGTTCGTTTCTCAAATCGTAAAATTTTTCCACGAGGAACAAAACTTACTGAAATCATTTTATATTTTTTTTAGAACGTCTATGAAATCATTGACTACTTCTTACTATGTAAAATATTTAGAGTTTTGCGCAATTTTCAGAAGTTTTCAAGATTTACGAATATTTTCAACTCTACTCACTTAAAAATTCAGAGTGAGTAGAATACTAAAAAATATTTACATGAATATGCATTATTTGAAAAACTGTAAGTTTTTCGAATCGTGACATTTTTCCACGATTTTCAAAACTCACTGGAATAATCTGAGATTCGAGATTTTTTTTTAATACTTTCAAAATCATTGACTACTTCTTACAAAGAAAAATATTTAAATTTTTTTGAAATTTCTAGAAGTGTCAAAATTAACGAATATTTTTAGCTCTACCTACTTATAAATTAGTAATGTGTAAAATATTAGAAAATATTCACATGAAAATGCATAAACGTAAAATCTTTAAATTTCTTGAAACGTAAAATTTTTCCATGATTTGCAAAACTTACTGGAACTGTATGAGATTTTAAATTTTTTTTCAAACTCCTTTATTCATTGACAACTTCTTACAGTGAAAAATATTTAGAGTTTTGTCAAATTTTTCAGAAGTGTTAAAAATTTTTAATTATTTTCAGCTCTACTTACTTAAAAATTCAGGATAAGTAAAATACTGAAAAATATTTGCATGAAAATGCATCAACTCAAAAATCTACAAACTTTTCGAATCGTAAAATTTTTCTATTTATACCTACAACTTATTGCAATCATCAAAAATTGATAATTTTTTTTAACTTCCAAAATCGTTGACTACTTTTACAATGGAATTATTTAGAGTTTTGCATAATTTCCAAAAGTGTCCATAATTAACAAATAATTTCACCTCTACTCACTCAAAAACTCAGTATGAGTGAAACAAAAAAAAATATTTATATGAAAATGTATTAATTCAAAAACTGTGAATTTCTCGAATCGTACAATTTTTCACGATTTACAAAACTTACTAGAATCATTTGGATTTTATATATTTCTTTTTAACTCTCAAAATACTTGCAATAAAAAATATTTCGTGTTTTGAAAAATTTTTAAAAGTGTCCAAAATTTACAAATATTTTCAGTTCTACTCACTGAAAAATTCAGGATGAATAAAATACTAAAAAATATTTATATGAAAATGCATCAATTGAAAAACTGCATATTACTTGAATAGTGAAATTTTTTCACGATTTACAAAACTTTTTATAAGTAACTTACATTTAAGATTTTTTTTGAAACTCTCGAAATCCTTACAACAAAAAATATGTCAAGCTTTGCGAAATTTTCAGAAGTGTGCAAACTTTCCAAATAGTCCCCTAATTTCAGAACATTTTCAAAATTCGAAAAATTATTGGGAATTTTTAAAGTTTCTAATTTCATATTCTACAAAAAAAAAAGCTTGAAATTTCAAAGAACGCTTTTTCTTATGTGTAAATGTTTTCGAAAACTGTTAATGTAGTAAGACATATAATTATATCATAAAATTTCATAAAATTTAATTATGGAAAATTTATTGACACCTCCTTAACAATTTTATTTTTAAATGATTTTTTTGTGTTCTAGAATATACAAATGTAAAAATCTCAATAAAATGTCGGTTAAAATTGCGGTGAGAAATATGCGAATCAGAGGAGAGAAAAGTGCTGAATTTTAATAATGAAAAGTAATCTTAAGCCACATCATTCCGCTGGAAGAAACTTGTATACCTGCGTTCGTTAAAATTTTTTTGCCTCGTTGGGATGAAAACTTTACTTTGATTTTTTCTGATATTTATCACATGTTCGAATGCAAATAAGGAAAAAGATTTGTTTGACCTATTTTTTTTGCAAAACACCTATTTTTTATTATGATTTATAATACAAAATATGAATTGTTAAAAAAACAAAAACAAAAAAATTTTTCAGTGAAATTTTACAAAGGATCAATTTAAATGTAAAAAATATACCTGAAAACATTAACTAAAAATTTTAAAAACTATGTTTTTAGAACAATTTTTGTAATTAAATGTAAGATTTCAGAACTCAATAATGCAACGATACAAAATTTTGACTTGCCGTTCATATAGAAACAATAAGTTTCATTCTTGAACTTTTTTGTATGAATTTTGAATATAAACTGTTAAACAAAATGTTTAAAATTATAAATGTTCACAAAGAGTAAGTTTATGGTTTCCTAATGCTAAATTCACTGTAATTTTAATCTCAAAATTCACAACAAATACCACCGAAAATTTCTCAGTGCGCCACTTGGTAAAAGTAACTCAGGGTTGACCAAAAATCGCCTCGTTGACGGCATGTTTTACAATTTGGGAACGCAACCGTGGCTACTGAGTCACGAAGGGCCAGGGAAATTCGCACGTTTGTACTCGTGCGCTGCATCGAATACTAAGTATCTCCACGGCAAATAAGCTGTTTCACATGCGCATAAAAATTGTAAATGAGCGGGACATAAACTCGCTCCCCCCGAGGCTTTATTTATTTAGCCACGCAATTCCGACCGAACGCATTTCGCGAGAGAATATTTGCATTGCCGAAATAAAATACGGCGATAAAAAATGCAATTTCGTCAATTAAATGATCATACGGCCGATGGTGTGGAAAGCATTTGTTTCTGCTCTGACAATGTTATTGATTCGATTTGTTGCATCATGAGCTTGATAGAGCGTGGGCACGATTTCGCTTTGGTTGCGATTCCGAAATTTTTGCTTTTTAGATAAATGGAATCATGGTGTTTTAATTGAAACGGGATTTTGGTGATTGAGAAAGTGGTTTTTCGAGAATATAATTTAATTTTCTCTGATTTTGTGGTAGAAACAATAATTTTAGTTTATATTATTATAAACTAAGTAAGGTTAAATTTTTTTTCATTAAATAAATTTGTAGATAAATGGAAATCATTTAATATACATACATTTTTGGAAATGTTCGGAAATGTTGGGGTACGTTATGAAATGTTCGGGTATGTTCGAAAGTGTTCGGAAGTGTTCGGGGACGTTCGGAAATGTTCGGGTATGATCGAGTGTGTTCGGAAATGTTCAGATATGATCGAGTATGTTCGGAAGTGTTCGGGTATTAAGTGTTAAGTCTTAAGTATTGAGTGCTAAGCCTTGAGTGTTAAGTCTTAAGTCTTAAGTGTTAAGTCTTAAGTATTAAATGTTAAGTCTTTAGTATTAAATGTTAAGTCTGAAGAAGTCAGGTTAGGTTAGTGTTGACTGAATCAGCGGGATAAAGTTTTTTTATCATATAGAGAGATATACGTTATAAACACATAATTAACATAAATTTATTAAGATAAATATTTATTACGTTAATATTATTATTACCTCTGACCATAAATAAATACAGTCAAAGAAAATACTATTTCCAGATTTCATCGCAGTTTTTCCTCATTATGAAAGCCTTTTTTGTTTATCTTTCAATGAGGTAATTAACTGTCAGAGCCAGATTCGAAGCAGAATACTTTGTATGGAAATTCTAATTGCCCTCTCTTGTAAAATGTTGAATAAATGTCGTTCGCAGATCGAAGTGGTTTTTTGTTTCAATGATTGCTATTTATGACTTTTAACTTTAGAAATGTAACGTTTTTTTACAGCCTTTTTCAATGTGTTATAAAAACGATGTTCCATTTTAGAAGTTGGAGAATTTAGTGTAGTCTGAGGAATAAATTTATAATTATATAGTGCAAAGTAAACGTATTGATTATTTGATGGAATAAGCAATGAAACTTGCAGAATAGCCAGAAAATCAACATGGTCTGGAAAATTTGAATGGGTGTAGGACGAACGAAGAGCCAGATTTAATGAACAGGCAAACTAAGGCGAGAAATTTTTGAAGAAATTTTCGAAATTTTTTCGGTGCTGTGAGAAGCTAAAGTAGAAGAGATATTTAAATATTTAAATAAATGGTTTGATGATTTTTTGCTTATTTCTTAGGTATATTTAGTGACATAATAAGTTATTTTCATGATAAGATTGCAATATGACAACAAAGTTGATAGAATAATAAGTAAATCGCCGAATTGAAAATGGCAATTATTAATTAATATTTCATAATATATTATTAAAAACTTTTTCGCGCTCCATGTGATAATCTAATTTAGATTGCCGAATTATAGAGGATTCGAAATTTTTATTTGAGATCCATATAAAAAATAGTCAATATATCCAAAATTTTCAACATTTTTCGAATTTGCATGGACTGTTCGGTGTTACTGAAATTGTCGACAAAAAATTCCTGAAATTTTTGAAATATCTTTATTTTCATAATTTTACAATTTTTTTATACTTGTTGATGAATTTTGTCGACTTTTTTTTGGTTACACATTTTCAGAACGCTCAAAATTTCCTTGAATTTTAAAATTTTCCAACTCTGAGCATTTTCTAACTATAGATAATTTATGAATTTTGCAAAAATCTTATCGTTTTCAAAATGTTCTAAATGTGAAGAAATTTCTGAATTTTATTAATCTTTGAGGATTATGAACAATAATTGATAAAATGAGTAAGTTTTGGCAATATTAAAGTTCTTGCAATCTATAAAATTTTCTACATTATTTAAACTTTGTCAGAACGATCTGAATAACTGAAATTTTTGAAAGAAAATTGCTGAAATCGTCGAAACATCTTCATTTTCATAATTTTACAGTTTTAATATACATGAGAACATATTATGTCGACTTTTTTTGGTGCAAATTTTCAGAACGCTCAAAACTTCCTTGTATCTTAAAATTTTTCAATTCTGAGCATTTTCTAACTATGATAATTTATGAATTTTGCAAAAATCTAGTTTGAAAAATGTTCTAAATGTGAAGAAATTTCTTAATTTTGGTAATCTTTCAAGATTACTAATAATAATTGTTAAAATGAATAAATTTTGATAATACTAAAGTTCTTGCAATCTCCAAAATTTTCTACATTATTTACATTTTGACAGAATGATCGAAATAGCTGAAATTTTTTGAAGAAAATTGCTGAAATTGTCAAAACATCTTTATTTTTATGCTTTTTCAATTTTAAGATACATATCAATAAATATTCTTGACTTTTTTTGCTGCAAATTATCAGAATGCGAAAAATTGCCATTAATTTCAAAAATTTCTAACTTTTTTAGTATTTTTGAAATATTAATAATTTATGAATTTCGCAAACGTACGATCGTTTGAAAAATGTTATAAATTTAAAGGAATTACCGAATTTTAGTAAACATTGGAAATTATAAATAATATTTATAGCAATAAGTAACTTTTTACAATATTGAAATTCTTGCGATCTCCGAAATTTAAAAAATTTTTCTAATTATGACGAAATTTTCGGAATTACTGAAATTTTCGAAAAAAATACCTCAAATTACCAGAACATCTTTATTTTCATCTTTATTCAAATTTTATTATACTTATCAATAAATTTTGTCGGTTAGTTTTTGTTGAAAATTTCAAAAATGCTCAAATTTTCCATAAATCGTAACATTTCCCAAATTGAAGCATTTTTTAACTGTTGATAATTAATGAATTTTACGAAAGTCATATCGTTTGCAAAATTTGAAAAATGTTGAAAAATTTCAGAATTTTAGTGATCGTTGAATTCTATAAATAATATTCGTAAAAATGAGTAATTTTTTACAATATCTAAATTCTTGCAATATCCGAAATTTTGATAAAATGTTCGGACTAACCAAAATTTTTGAAAGAAAATTCTTAAAATTCTCGAAACATCTTCATTTTCATAATCTCACAATTTTCATATATTCGTTACTGAATTTTATCTACTTTTTTTTCTTGCAAATTTTCAGAACGCTCAAAATTTGAATTAATCCAAAAATTTTTCAGCTTATAAGATTTGTAGTATTTTCGAATTATTGAAAAGTTATGAATTTCGCAAAAGTGCGATCGTTTGCGAAATGTTATAAATTTGATGAAATTTCGGGATTTAAGTAACAATCGGAAATTATAAATAATATTTATATAAATGAGTAACTTTTTACAATATTGATATTCTCGCAATCTCCAAAATTTTTTACGTTTCTCTATTAATGACGGAATGTTCGAAATGACTGAAATTTTCGAAAGAAAATTGCTGAAATTATTGAAACATCTTTATTTTGAAAAAATTTCAATTTTATTATGTTTATCTTTAAATTTTGTGAACTATTTTTTATTGCAAATTTTAAAAACGCTCGAAATTTCCATAAATCTTAAAATTTCCTACCTCGGAGCATTTATTAACTATTAATAATGAATTTTGTAAAAATCTTATCTTTTGCAAAATGTTCTAAATGTGAAAAAATTTCTGAATCTTGGTAATCATTGAATTCTATGAATAATATTCGTAAAAATGGGTTTTTTACGATATTGAAATTCTTGCGATCTCCGAAATTTTTGACATTTTTCAAATTTTCACAAAATTTTCGGAATAATTGAAATATTCGAAAGAAAATTGCTGAAATTATCAAAACGTAAAATTTAAATATTTTTACACCTATCAATAAATTTTGTTGATAATTTTATTTTACAAATTTTCAGAATGCCTAAATTGACTCAAATCAGATCATTTTTCAACCTAGAGCTTTTCGAATTAATTTATGAATTTTGCGAAAGTCCGATCATTTATAAAATGTTTTGAATGTGAAGAAATTTTTGAAATTTAGTTATAATTGAAGACTATGAAGTATATTTATATAAAAGAGTAAATTTTCACAATATTGAAATTTTTCGCAATCTTCAAAATTTTCAAATGTCTGACAACTTTCCGACTTTCCATTATCAATTAATTTTATTTCTTCGATTTCGGAAATCGCTTGAATTTTTGAATTTCACAAAAGTCAGTGAATTTCCAAAATTTCAGTCTTCTTGGACATTTCAAAATTAGAACAATTCACGGGGTTTCTAGAATGAAAAGAATTTATGAAATTATTATAGAATAACAAAATCTACTAAAATGTTTTAAATAACATTAATTTCGAAATTAACGAGTTGTACAAAACATCTGCATTTCCAAATTTCGACATATACACGATTTTTATAAATTTTTTTCATCCGAACAACATTTTCATAGAAAATTACCCAAATCCTTTATCAATGGCATGTAAAAATAATGTAAATGCAAACTTTTCAAACATTTTATTGATAAATGTGAAAATTTCGCATTTTTTTTTTTCGACAGTAATTAAGTAATTGTTTTTTTTTTTGTTCCAGGTGGGTCTAGATTTTTGGATCAACGTAAAAAAACCTACCAATAAATTGATGACATCGAATGTATAGATGATAAGTTGTTTTTTTTTAACTATACGATGAAGTTTTAAAAATTATGTCAGTAATTGTTAATTAATCCTAGTTAATTAATTGTAATTGACTTTCTTACATTTTCCACTTTGACGTAAAGAAAACTCTACACTTTCTAGAATCCAATTTAATTCTAAAAAAGTACAAGATATTTGAAAACAGTTAATACCTAAATAATTTTATTATTTTCTAAAAAATATTTTAAAAATTGCACAATCATAAGAAAAAATCACGAGAAGTACATTTATGAAATTTTAAGCAAAAAAAAATTTTTTTCGAAATTTCTCGCATAATTCAATTTTTTGTTATATTCACTAAAATTATTGATCCATGCAAAACGCAGATTTATGAAATTTTCATTCAAATTCCAAGAAATTATTACAAAATACAAAAGGTACGTGAATTTTTAAACAACTTTTATCAGTTTTATGGGATAAATCAAAATTCTTTTCAATTTTTAAAATCCATTCCAATTTTTCCACTACACCACTGTCCTCTAGAAACGCGGAATTCTAGAGTCGTGCCCAAAGCTGAATATCTAATCCCGCGATTCATCCCCCAGTGAATAGAAAATCCAAGTGCATTTTTCCATTCCAATCATCTGAATCCCTCGTAATTTCATGCCCCAATCGCGAATAGCGAACGCAAAAATGAATAACCCTGCACCCACACGCGGAATTTCGTAAAATACCAGCTTTTCATTTCACGCTTTTAATTGAAAAAAAATCAAAAGAAATATTCACCGGGAAACAAAAGATTTTTTCATTATTGCGAATCGCAGGTCTCACTTATGAATAAAAAAAAAGAAATGTGATCGTAATTTCCGATAGTTGCCACGTGAGTCACTTTTTTTTATCCACTTTTCTATACTGCAGACGTATATTTTCATTGCGCCATTGTCCGCGGAATTTGCATCAGAATAAGAGCGAATTTTTTCCTCATTTTCGAAGTTTTGCTAATCCCTTGATTATATTCGGACGAGAAAATTTCATGTTTCGGGAAGTTTCGAAAGTATGAAAAACGCGAGAGGTTCAAGTTTATGGAATAAATAAGCTCGTAATGCGAAAACTTGAAATTCCTTTAATTTGTAGTGAGATTAAGCGATTCTGGGTCGAGGGGGAAAAAACAAACAAGTTTTTGCTATTATATTGAGCCAACGAGACGTTAAGGACAATTTTTTTGCATCCGATTTAGACAGGCTAATTTCGTCGAGCTATTTTCTTGCGATTCGCTCCTCGACTCGAGTTCGCTGTTCATGAACCTGACCCTAAGACTTAAATATAATGCTGGCCAACAGCAAACTCCGTAAAACGCGTATGTTGATTTTCGAAAAATTATGAAAGGAGGTTTTTATTTCTATAAATTTTTGGAGTTTTGTAGAGCTATTGAAAGTTTATATAATTTTCAATCAATTATAATTCAAAAAATGATTTTTGATTCGAAAAATATTCCGAACAATATGCATGGAACTATCCGAATTTGAGTTTTTCAGGTTTTATTGATAATTTTGAAATATAAAAGTGTATAACATAATCTAGGAAAATGTTCTATATTTTATCGAGTTGTGAACTACCTTCGCAGTTTTCCATAATTTATGATTCTATGAAGTTTATGAAACTACAAGTTATTGTTAACTGAATTTAAAAAAAACGTGTTTCGCTAAGATGTATTAATGCTTCAATAATTTTTGAAAATAAATTCTTAAGAGAAACATATTTTGTTTATAAGTTTACTCAAGTAATTAAATGAGCACAATCTACAGAGTTATAAGGGATTTTCTAAAATTCTACGAATTCTTGACATTTTTTAGAATTTTCTACTGTCTTTAAATTTTCAATGTTTCAAAATTTGTACAATTTTTCGAAATCTTACATATAATGCATACTTTTTAAAAACTTTTCAAATCTAGTACGAATTTGCTTTTCATGTTTCGAAAATTTTACTGAAATTTCGAAAAATAAAAATTTTGAACGAATATGATAATCCATAAATATTATGAACTTTTATTTATATTCTGCAAATATTAAGATTTTATGAAATCACTCACTTAAAAATTATCATTAGTTTTCAGATTCTCTAAATTTACGAACTTCTAAAAACAATGAAAACAAATTGGAATTTTCCAAATTATATGACAGTTTTTCCGGTATTTTACATTTTTTAAAAATATCTTGTAATTTTTTACACATGTTTAATACCTTTAAAGTGTTTTAGATACAGATTTTAAATTTATATATAAAAAATCTGATTCTTGTTCAACAATGAAAATTGATAAAATGCATTTCCCGAACGAGCTTAATAATCCATAAACTTTATGAATTTTGATTTATATCATACAAATTTGAAGATTTTATAGAATCACCAACTCAGAAATTTTCAATGTTTCTTAATTTTCCTGAATTTTCGGAATTCCAAACGCAATAAAAACAATTTGAAATTTTCCAAATATATGACACTTTTCAAACTAATTAAAATTATTTAAAAATATTTTGTAATGTTTAACACATGTTTAATACCTTGAAAGTGTTTTAATATTTAAATTTACAATTTTTTATTGAAAAAAAATTACATTCATGTTTAATAATGGAAATTCAAAAAATACATTTTCCTAACGAGTGTAAATAATCTATAGGTACATTTTATGAATATTATTAATATTCTACGAATTTTAGGATTTTATTGAATTACTGACTTGGAAACTTTCAATGTTTTTAATTTCCTCTTATGTTCAAAATTCAAAACGCAATAAAAACAATTCAAAATGTTACAAAATATATGACATTTTTTTTTTACTAATAAAAATTATTTTTCTAATTTCACCTAATTTTTCGTACATGTTTAATGCCTTTAAAGTGTTTATTATTTTTATTTATTAAGGGGGGCACTCCCTACAGAATTTTCAAAAAATCTTTTTTTTTTCCCCCTAAATCGATAGAGTCATATTATGAGAAAATGTTCCTAAAATTTCAAATGCAAACTCCAAAAATTGTAGAAGTAACAGCTTATCAAGTCGGCGCGCTCCGAGTACGAAACATTATATATTAAAACTTTAAGTCCAGTTTTCTCGAAACCATGTTTTGAAAATCGCGGTCCCGGATTGCGAAAAAACTAGTCGACCGATTTACGTGTTCTTGCAGTTTTTTCTTCAGTATGAAATAAACTAGTGCGTGAATATTTTATTTTGATGAAAAAATTTTTTTTATAGATATCACAGCTGTATTTAACCAAACAAATTATGTGAAAAATGCAATTATTCACGAAGGTCATGATTTAAATACTTTGTAATCGTTTTTTTTTCTTTTCTTTTTATTCACGCACTCTTAAAAAGGCTACCAAACAATAAAAAAACTTGATTGTGTGATTTAGATGCGAACTTTTGACTGCAGCGTGGACCGCGTTTAGCCACTCTGCCACGACCTGTCCTATGAAACTTTCAATAATTTCTCCAATTTTAATTAATTGCTGATGAAAAAAAAAATTTATGTAGTTGAAATATGTACTCAAATATATGGAAAAGATTATTCGCGTGTGATGTTGTTTTCTAGATGAAAAAAAAATCTCCAAAAAACACTATTTTACGACGTGTTACAGGGAGTGCCCCCCTTAATGAAAATAAACAAAAAAATGCATATTGTTAATGAAAATAATTTTTTTCTATTCCTAGAAATTTCAGACTGCTATAGACTGAAATATTTCCAAATGTTTCAAAACTTGAATTTAAACTTTTGGAAATTATCCAAACTTCCGGAAAATTCATAGAGTATTTTTAGATTTTTTTTTATATCGTAAGTGGGTTTGAAAAATTTCATAAATTTACATTTTCACTTCACCACCAGAAATTCAATACAAATATATCTGAAAATATTGAGAAAATTCTACTTCATGTAAGTGTAATTTTCATGCAATTTTTAATATAATTTATAATTTTTTATTCATATATTTCATAAATTTTTATATATATTCTACGAATTTCAAGATTTTAATAGAATCAAGGACTCAAAAATTGTTTAATTTTTAAATTTTCTTAAATTTTAGAAACTCTAAACGCAGTGAAAAAAAAATTTTAATATTTCCAAATCGTATCATATTTTTCCTAACTAACCAAAATTTTTTTTAAATATTTTGTAATTTTTTGTAAGTAGGTACATGTTTAATACCTTTAAAGTATTTTAGATTTTTATTCAATAACGAAAATAAAGGAAAAAATGCATATTGTCAATGAAAATGATTTTTTTCAATTCCTAGAAATTTCGGACTACTATGGAATTAAAAAAATGTTAAATGTTCCGAAACTTCGATTCACATTTTTGAAAATCATCCAAACTTTCAACAAATTCATGAAGTATTTTCAGATTTTTTTTCATCTCTTAACTGGGTTGGAAAAATTTCTTGAATTTACATTTTCACTTTTCTCATAGAAATTCAATATAAACATCTGAAAATATCGAGAAAATTCTACTTCATTCAACTGTTTGTTATAATTCTTTAATATTTTTCAACTTTTGCAAACTTATATTGAAAAAAGAAAAAAAATTATCAACTTTTCGAATTTACAGATTTTTCAATCTTAATCACTACCCACCAAAAAAAAAATCACATTCCACCGCCCGTTGGGCAAAGTTTTCCCATTTTTTCCCCTCGTAATCAAATTGTTAATGCCAATCAAAACACTCGAAAATCCAATCGATTTCAGGCAGCGTTTTATCCGAGTGGAAAACGATTCGATTTAACAGAAACTCCAAATAAAAAAATTACATTTTTACTCTCTCCCGGTTATGTCAACTTTTTCGTTCAATGTGTCGTAAAAACAATCCCATCATCTTCTGTTCGAATCGAAAATCCGGAACCGATGTAATGAAGTGCAACGTTTTTTGTGCGCGTAATAAAAGCTTCGAGAGTCACCCGAAAGTATTGAATTGTTCAGGAAATACAATCTGTTTGCAATCAATCCACGTTCGCTATGAAGGCCTTGGCAAATGAATTCGGTGTCACGCTGAAAGGAACTTCATATCTTGGAACGAAATTTTTTTCGGTTCTTGTTTTGCTCGTTGTCGAAGTAGTCAATATTTTATTTGTCAACGTGCAGTGGAATTTGATTCCTCTATTGAATGATTTCGAAAATTTTCCAATTTCTAAATATTATTTAATATTATTTTGATTAACATTATAATAAATTCGGATTTGCACTGAAATGAAGATTCTAGTTTCATTTGATCCAAATGAATTTTAGTTGGAATTTCCAATTTCGATTTTTATCCATGATTTTTTTAGCGATTCTTGTCAATACTTTAGACACAATATTGAAATATAAAAAAGGAACAACTTTTTTGTTATTAAAAAATTTATTAGTCAATAAAAAATTTAAAATAAAAATGGAAAATTGAAAATTCAATTTTATTAAATTAAATTCAAAATTAAATTCAAAATTCAAAAAATTCAAAACTCAAAATGAAAATTCAAAATAAAAAGTCGATTAAATTAACGTAAAAAGAGAAAAGAATTTTCTATAGGAGAAAATGAGTACAAATTGCTATTGCCAAATTGGCAAGAAAGCTTTTTAAAAATCAGACAATGTTTCAAAAAGCTATCAATATGCTTTTGTTTGTAACGTTTCTATCAAACAATGTGACAAATGTGTTTGTAACATTTCTTTTGAACATTTCTAAAGAAATATTATCCGAAATATATATTTTGAAATATTTCACTAGCACTATTGCTGAAACCTTCATGTAAGGTAACAAAAAAAAATTTTCATGAATGTGATTGTATATGAACATTTTTGATTGCTTTTAACTGAAAGGTTTTCACAGCATAATTTTTGAAAGGTATTATATTTGTTTTATGTGAATTATTTCCTCTTACGAAAAAATGGGTAAAATTTTGAGCATTTACGGTCAAATTTGATCGTTTTACGTTAAAATTGACCATTTTACGGTCGTTTTGAACGTTGACGGTCAAATTTGATCGTTTTACGGTCAAATTCACCGTCGACGGTCAAATTTTGAGCGTCGGCGCTCAAATTTTGATCGTTGATGATCAAATTGACCGTCAATAGTCAAATTTTGATCGTTGACCGTCAATAGTCAAATTTTGATCGTTGAGCGTCGATAGCCAAATTGATCGTTAACAGTCAAAGTTTTTGAACGTCGACAATGAAATCGACCATCG
>JAPYZL010150390.1:0-12451 GCA_030522825.1 Platygaster orseoliae
AAGGTATTCAGACACTGAAAGCGATATCTTTCTGAAGCATATTATCGCGGGAATATTGAATGGTTTTTTGTCCGGATTTTGGTGGCGCACCCTGTAAAACATCAGAGGAGCGACTGAGCGAGCTTCCAAGAGCAGAGAGAGCGAAGGGAGTGATGGTGGGGGTTGCCCCTCGATATTCAAAGTTCCGAGGCCTGTGCAGGACCTTCGTCGCGCAAGAGTGAGAGAAGCGAAACGGCGCAGGTAGAGGGGGAACGACCGGTTTTCCTCTTCTGTTCGTATTAGAGGGATACTCCGGTCCCGCACAGTTCGTTATAGAGGGACCCGAGTGTAACAGCGAGATAGAAAGGCGCAGGCGCGCGGGAACCGCGAACGTAGGCGATTAGTCAATACCGAGTCAGCAGGTTCCAGCGCGCACTGCCATTGGAGTGAGGCGTAAATTTGTTGCCGCCCTCCTAATCAGTTGAGAAAATAAAGGCCGTTCGAACTTGTCATGTTTTACCCGACAACGTCAGTTTGACCGAACTTTACGATATACAGGGTGTCCCAAAGTCAACAATCAATATTTCAGCGGTTTATAGTTTATGAAATTCTTAGACGAATTTTCCTTTGCCACTTTTCACAAAACTCAAAATCAACAAAGATATTCGGGGTTAAAATTTCACCAATAAACGCACCCTTACGAGGAGTGGGGGAAAAAATCACGGACCAAAATTTACCGAAATTTTCTGATTATTCCTCTGAATAGAAAAGTCCTTTGCGGCTTTTCAAAATATCCAAAACCAAAAAAGATATTTGATTTTTAATTCCGAGAAATCTGATTGGTTAAAACTTACAACTCGAATATTTTTTTTTATTTTGAGTTTTTTGAACAACTGCAAAGGACTTTTCTACTCAGAAAAATATGCAGAAAATTTCGGTAAATTTTGGTCCGTGGTTTTTACCCCCATTCCTCGTAAGAGCGCGTTTATTGGTGAAATTTTAAACTCGAATATCTTTGTTGATTTTGAGTTTTGTGAAAAGTGGCAAAGGAAAATTTGTCTTAGAATTTCATAAACTATAAACTCCTGAAATATTTATTGTTGACTTTGGGACACCATGTATATATGGATATTTCGTTTTCGGTCTAAGAGATGTGTTGTTGATTTTTTTTTTGTTTAACCTTTACCAACATTATAAAGAAAGAATATTATTATATCTTTTTCCGTTTTGTTGAAGAGGATAAGATGGAAACGGTAGACATTTTTTTTCTAGTCTTTCACTAATTCATTAACAGAACTATTGATTTTTCTCAATAGATTCTTATTAATTTTTTCATGTGTGCCATTATCATTTATTAAATCATTCATCTTGTTTTTATATTCATCAATATCCATGATAACAGTTATGTTTTCTTTATCTGCTTTGCTCACTAATAATTCCTAATTTTTATTCAAAAATCTCCTCGTCTCATTTCCCATCACATTAATCCTTTCATCAAATTTATTATTACGAGTTTTAAAATTAATGGTCTAGTCAAGTAAATTAACAAATTCATCCCTCATTTTTGGTGAACTATCCAGTTGCATTCTACAAGTATTATTTTCAAAGTCCTTCATCAATTCTAAAGCTGGAATTCCAGATTTCTGATAAGTAGTTGCAAACAAAAAATTGTGACCTAAACTCAAAACTTTTTCGACAGATTGAGGAAGTTCCGTTTTCGTTAAATTTACCATCTATTTATTATTAGCTTCACCATTAGGAAATACATGATTAACTATAATTTTGATTTAAATTTAAATTTAAAAACTTCTTTTGTAAACGTGTCCTTTTATAATCAGAAATGAACTCCAATATACGTCCATCAGTCTAATAATAATTCAACATTATATGTTCTTGAATGACTTCATTTAACCTAACGTCTAATCTCCTCACTTATTCATTTTATTATTCTAAATCAATATTCAAATTCGAATCCTCAATCCCAATATTAAGTAAAACCCTCTTCAATCGTAAAATATGGTATTCGTATTTCTCACGGTTAGTTCTACTCTTATTTTTTGGTGAAACATTGCTAATACGGAAGGATTTATTTTATGGTGATAATTTATTGGTAATGGATTTTGTACTTCTCACGGTCACATTTTATTTACGTAGAATTCGATGTATTCGACATAGATAAGATTTGATAGTAACTCGACGCATTACAGTATGTCTTTCACTTTGACACGTTGCTTTAACAGAGTAAGATGTGAGCTTTGCATTACTAAAAATAATTATGTGTTCGTTTTTTTATTCATACGACCTTACTCTTTATGAAAAGTTTTTTTAAGCAACTTAAATATTTGACCATGGTTTTAATTTTCACCTGGTTTGAGAATACGAAAATAATGTCCGATGTAAGTTTTGATGTTTTTTAATTTTTTGTAGATTTAATTGTATTATTGATAGAACTTTGATTGTGATACATAGGTCTTGATAAGGATCTGAATTGGGTCGAAACGTCGACGCATTTAGACAATAAAGAACTTTAGACTGTGAAAATCGAGAAAAATCGTTGTTTAAATTTATATATAAGTTTTTCCTTTTTTTGTCTAGTCAAAGTGAATGAAGACCATAAAATTCATAACGCACATTTATTTAATGTGTTCATTTAGACTATGAAATGAAAAACTTTTTTCATTCCTGTTCCGTGATACTACTACAAATTTTTCATCTCATGAGAATAATTATTTCTTTCTGGCGGATTTTTGAATACTACTAGAAGTCACTACTAATCACGAACATACAGATTTACTACTGCTAGTCATCTAGATACGACCAGATTTAGTAGGAAGACTACGAATTTGTCAATGTTGTAAATGAGTACTTAGAGTTATTCTTCATAGAGAACATTACTCTGCGATTAGAGTTCTGAGATTGAAAATAATTGCTGCGCTTGTGAAAGAAGTGTAAATGAGGAAAATTTTTGTGAAACATTTGAAATATTGAATCATTTATTTTTTTTGGTCACTAGGAGAAAAAAGGGGGCGATCGTCTACAAAGCCACCCTTCTGTATCTGACCTTGCTCACCTGTCCAGGTTGTGAGTGGAAGTGCGCGAAGGTGTACTCTCGGCTCGTGTGAGGGGCCGTGACAAGGATTCTTGTTGGGCTCTTGCGGCCGCAAACCGAATCCACGGAGCCGTGGCAAGACGGGCTGACCATGGCCGCAGTCATTTGGTCTTGGCTCGGGTTGAGCTCCGCCGGGTGGTGCTCCGTCGGTGAGGTTGACGAGTTCGACTGCGGCGAGTTGGCACTGCTTGCTGTTAACTCTCCACCCGTCGACCTTATTATCGCTACCGGCCTCGCCATTGGCGCCGGTGGCGGGGGCGGTAACATCGAACTCGGGTAATACTGTGAAAACTTTTGTACACCAGGACGCGCACCAGCGAGTTGAGCCTGCAAATTCGCACACCATCGATCATCGATCCCACGCGATCCAGTCGCTTTTCAACTGACTAGCTCAAATTTTATTTAATTCGACGTCCTTTATTACAATTTTTTTTTAATCTTCCCATCACTTCTAGGTAAGAGAACATATTTTCCTGCTACGGAATTTAGAAACATTTATTATTTACATTTTACTGGAATAATCAAATCTTAAGTTCAAACGTTTCGAACGTTATATTAAAATAAAATTGTTTTCCAGCACACATCTCAATAACACGTTAAATCTTTTCAACCTAATGTTCCTTGCGATGAAAAATATCGCTTTCCAATGCGTTAAACGTTTGAGTGAAAGGTGCAAAATATAAGAATGAAGTGCGCAAAACGTTGAAATAGAGTGCTATTGCGTTTGAACGATATGTGTATGGAAAAAACCACGACTTCGTGTGAATCATTAAAAGGAACTTGTTTTTTGTTTCTTTGTGCACAGTTCGTTTTTTTTATTTTTTATTTTCCGAATTTCGAATTGGTTAGTAATGTCTTCGAATATTAGTTCAAATGCGAACTGATAATTTTGTGATTTCTTAATCTCTGAATTAAAATTTTAAAAAGCATAATTGTAAAATTGGATTTTTCATTTTGGATTATAAAATTTTTAGAAATTGGGAAGAATAAAATACTTCTCTAGAAAAACTGCGGAGTGAAAATATTGAATTATGAAAATATAATTTAATAAAAAGGAATAAATTTGTATAAATATAAATTTATATATGTGGGAAATATAAATTAGTAAGTTGTACGAGCATACTTATATTGAGAATATGATATTAAATTGTATTTTAGAGGGTTTAAATATTTGGTGAGAATTCGAAAGTAAGGATCTGAAGAATTTGAGAAAAATTTCAAGTCTCTTACATTATGTATAAAATGCTATTTTTGAGAAAATTTAGATCCAGATAATAAATAACTTATGTATCCAGAAAAAGTATAAGGTAAAAATATTTATTAAAATGCACTTTGTACGGAACAGGATATTTTTTTGTACAACAAGTTTGAATGACGTAAGGTTTTTTGCTTATTACACTTTGTGTAAATATTTAATATTGTATAATAAATATATAATTTATTATAATTTCATTAAATTTTTTATTTAGAATTCAAAATTTGGCAATTCACGAGTTTTAAGATTTTCGAATCTCTTTAATTTCAAAAGGCATTTTTCAGCGAATTCAGGTGTCAAATAATAAATATATTCAAATATTCTTAAAAAGTAATAAAAATAGTATGTAGAAAATTACTTATAAAAAAATTTGATGTATGTAACACGAATATTTATATTTTGAATATAATTGTATGATATCAATTTATTAATGTAGCTAATATAAATTAATAAATTGTACAGATCCACTTATATTGAGAATATAATATTTTATTGCATTATAATGGGTTCAAATATTTGGCGAGAGTTCGGAATTAAGGACCTGAAGAAAAAAAAAATTATTAAAACCCTTGAGTTTTAAAAAGATGTTTTTGAGAAATTTTGATTCAGATGATTCGCAAATTAAATATAAAAAATAAAGTGTAAAGAACACATAATTTAAAAACAATGGTAAAAATATTAATTAAAATCCATTGAAACAAATTAAAATTACATAAAATTATTTATTTGACAATTATAAAATTGTATTAATAACATTTTTTCTTTTAAATTTTTATCGCAAGTTCAAAATTGAGCAACTCTAGAGTTTTAAAAGATTTTGGAATCTCTTAGATTTCAAAATAAATTTTTCCAGCGAATTTTGATTCCAAATAAATCATAAACTCGAATATTCATAAAACTAGAAAAATATTTATAAAAATATTTAATGTTTTGAAAAAATCATTTTTTATCAACCTTGTAATATTTAAATTATACGTGACGAAACAAACTTAGAAAATATATTAAAAAAAAATTTTTTTCTTGAATTCCGAATTATAATATTTTATTAGAATCTGGTTTAAATTTCAGAGCAAGTTAAAAATAAGCAATTTAATATTTTTTTACATGATTTTCAAATCTTTGTAATACGAAAAGTAATTTTTTGAGCGTATCTAGATACTTATAATTTGGAAAATCCTAAATTAAATCCTGAAGATTGCATATTGTATATGGCTCACATAAGTGTGCTGTAAAAAGTGAATAGTTTAAATTATTGAATAAAATTGATAACAAAAGCAACATTTGTATCTCATGTACTTAAGTTTTTATAATTCTAGTAATTCTGGAAACCTTAGTTTTGGAAAGCATAAATCAAACGATCAAAAAGTTTCAAAAGTAGCCTGGCCAAGGTCAGCCAAAGGTTTCTACATATTAATACTTGAAAAACAAACGAACCATAGGAAGTTTGAAAGTTGAATATATTTTTACAAAAAATATAACGATATCCCCCTAAAAAAAATTTAAAAAAGTAAAAAAAATTTGGCGGCTTCCAGGTCAAAAACATTTATGGCAATATTAACCGAACATTATTGTTAAGCACATTTAGAAAAATCATTGGTATTCTATCAAATTTGTGACCATTGGTATTCTACCAAATAATATACAATGCATTTTTAAGTAATTTCTTACAAAAAAAGGGATATCAAAATGACGGTCTTGCATAAGTACTTAGCATTACATTAGTACTACGTGGAAAAGTTCCAAGAAGGCCCGACAACCTGCTTTTTGTCTCTGATACACATCTACGATTAATAATTGCGCTATGCATAGTTTGTAATTGATATAACGTTTTAAGGATCTTTCGTTTTTTTCATGCTCTTTTCGAAATTGAGTAACTATGTAACTTATAATATCATTTGTCATGTCACAATTAGTCAAGTTCATGTCAAATATATTATAATCTCTCCAAGGCAACTTGATCACATTACGAAACTTTTGTACATTTTTTACATAAGTTTCAATGACAATAAAAAGCATTTCGACTTAAAAGTCAATCTTCAGAAATATTCGACAATTTAGTTTAACTTTTATGATACATGAAATTGCGTGTATAAATGAATTAATTATGCTATCTTTTACATTTTTTTTGCTTTTCAAGTCCTGATAATTGATTGGACAGGTCACTTACTCAAAATACGTATATAGCAGGTTGTCGGGCCTTCTTAGAACTTTTCCACGTAGTACTAATGTAACGCTTAGTACTTATGCGAGACTGTCATTTTGTTATCACTTTTTTTTGTGAGAAATTATTTAAAAATGCATTGTATATTATTTGATAGAATAGTACCAATGATTTTTTTAAATGTACTTAACAATAATGTTTGATTAATATGGACATGTATGTTTTTGACCTGGAAAGCCGGCAAATTTTTTTTACTTTTTTAAAGTTTATATATGTGACGCTCCGCGAGAAAAGGGCCCTTATGCCACCTCTGCATAAAGGCCCTTTTCTCGTGGAGCGTCACATATCACTTTAAGAAGCTAAAACTACCGAGAAAATTGTATTCTACTAATCGAAACGGTTTCAATTTATAATTATTGTATACAATTAAAAACGAAAAATCGCTGCCTCTTTTCCTTCCCCTCTCACTGTAAGAAATCACCAATGAACCCAAAAAATATCCTGTACTTTTTATTTATTTCAAAAAATATGATTGCAAGATTTTGAGTGATGTGCGTTATTTAAATGATTAAAACGTTACATAAGTGTACCCTTCGAACCATGACGACATCGTCAAATATGTTGTCAGAAGTAGGGATCGGCGATATTGCTGGCTTCTCTCTCTCGCTAAACGACAGCTATAATAAGCGAGAAAAGGACACAATGCGATATCGCCGATCTCTAGTCAGAAGAATCGTCATTTTAAAATTACTTTTCTCGTCAAATTGACAACTTAAAACTTTATTTTAGCTCTACATACATACAATCGTCATCTCTCAGTAATTGAATTCCATAACTTCTAAATAACGTTATGAATGAGAGGAGTCGTCATGTGACAGCATGACGATATGTCGTTATCCACGTCAAAATTTGTGTCGTCAATTGACATCTCTGTCGTCAGTTGTGTCAAAAAGTGAACTAAAACGACAATCGTCATTTACGTCATTTTTCGTGTCGTCATGGTTTGAAGGGTATGCGCAATAGAAGAAAAAGAGCATTTGGATTCGGAAACTTCACGAATTGACACGTTTCATGTCTAACACGAAAATACTGGAAAATACACGAAAATGCGTTGACGTTGCTCCCTGCTCCGTTAAAACACGTAAAAACACGGCAAACGTAATAACTATATCTATATACAGGGTGTCCCAAAGTCAACAATTGATATTTCAGGAGTTTATAGTTTATGAAATTCTAAGACAAATTTTCCTTTGACATTTTTCACAAAACTCAAAATCAACAAAGATATTCGTGTTTGAAATTTTACCGATAAACGAGCTCTTACGAGGAGTGGGGGTAAAAACCATGCACCACAGTTTACCGAAATTTTCTGCTTATTTTTCTGAGTAGAAAAGTCCTTTGCAGTTTTTCAAAAAACTCATAACCAAAAAAGATATTTGATTTTTAAATCCGAGAAATCTGATTGGTTAAAAAATTTCAACTCGAATATCTTTTTTGATTTTGAGTTTTTTGAAAAACTGCAAAAGACTTTTCTATTCAGAAATTGAGCAGAAAATTTCGGTAAATTTTGGTCCGTGGTTTTTACCCCCACTCCTCGTAAGAGCGCGTTTATTGGTGAAATTTCAAACTCGAATATCTTTGTTTATTTTGAGTTTTGTGAAAAATGGCAAAGGAATATTCGTCTTAAAATTTCATAAACTATAAACCCCTGAAATATTGATTGTTGACTTTGGGACACACTGTATGCATATATGTAGTGACGAGGACCGATTGAACCGAGTGGGGAGAAGCGGGAAAAGGGGATATCGCCCAAACCTTGAATGCCGGGGAGCAGGTGGGGGCTGGGCCACGCAGCGCGCGTATACGCACATTAGGGTGGTCGTTAGTAACATTGATTTTTTACCGATAGACTTAGCGATTGACGCACATCCCTTAAAGTTTCTAAATGTAAAAAAAGTAAGAAAGCAAAAATTTGAGCTAAATCGAAGCAAATTGACCCGTGCCTCGAGAGCGATGAAGTTCAGTGAAAATAGGCATTTTTATGAAAAAAACCATATTTACAAAAAAAGTCGTAACATTTTCAAATTTCAATCGATTTTCGATTTTTTTATGTCGTTGTAATCACTAGAGAGGCCCGAAACATAAAAAAAAAAACTTTAATTGTCTGCATCAAGAATTACAAGTTTGATCCACGCATTCATTTGAGTATTATTTTTATACTAAATTGGAACTTTCTTGAGGAAGTTAAAATTTTGAAAAAAAAAATAGTAAATTTTGATTTTTAGGTATAACTCTGCAATATTATTTGAAAAAGTTACTCTTGAACACTTGTTCTTCAAACAAAAAAAAAACTTCATGCAAGAATTTTGAACCATCTTTATGTAGCGCTAGAAGGAATAACGATGTTTTTGGGAAATGATGAAATTCCCGGCATCTTATTAACATAAGGCGAAGATAGCGTTTGTTGCTCAAGATTTAGAGATCTGTGTGATGTTAAGTTTTCATATCAGTATGTTTTTCGAAGTTTTTATATCTGATAGTTGTTGTCAGGGCCGTATTAAGGTTGTGGGGGCCCCTTTTTCAAAAAAAATTTTTTTTTCTAGTGTAAAGAATATTCAATTAATTGATTTTCATGTCACTGTTTGCGGTGGCCCGTAGTCCATAGCCTACCCGGTTCATCCTTTACTCCGGTCCTGTTTGTTGTTTATTTTATAGTTAATTAAATTTCTTAAAAGGAAAAATTAGTTACCAAATCTTTTTCAGGTGCTTTTCAGGTCCCTTTCTTTGGAGCGCGTCAAATGTATGTATTGTAAACTCCGACTTTTTATAGTATTATAGATACATCTAGTTCGTATTTTGAACGACTGTTATACGAGAAAATAACTTATAACATCATTTCTATTATTGATTCTTAATTTTATAATAAAATTTGCATTTTTTTCATAATGCGATAGTGATGAAGGAATCAAAACAACATCAGCTTAATGAAGTTCGTCGAATATATTTTGTTAAATCACAGAATTTTATTATTTATTCAGTAATTGATAGTTCTAGCGCTTACGTCGTGAATAAGATCGTAGTAGTGAATGAGTTCATTTTTTAATCAGGTAGTGGAATCTAAAGCCTATAAACTTTTCATTACAGTTTTTTTTTTTTTTTGAAAAAAAAAACGTCATAATTTTCGGAATCATAACTTCTTCTGACAAAAAAACAACAACTGAATTGTTTATCAAAATTAATTAACCATAAAATACACAACAAACAGGGCCGGATTAAGGGGTTATATACACTTGCGCTCAAGAAAAAAAGGCGTTTTTACGATTTTTTTTGGACGAACAACACAACTTTTTTTAAAAAACTGAATGTCTATTTATTAATACACTTCGTGAGGTCGTTAAACAAATTTTTCAAAAGAAAATATTCATATTAGTGAAGCCAGTAGGCCAGAATAAAATTTTCCCGACATAATTCGCGGTGATCACTATTACTCAAGAACCATTAACTAGATCAGCCTGAATTTTTGCAGGCATACTAACGACAATATTAGCCTGTGCATGAATATAGGTTTTTAAATTTTGAGCAAAACTTTTTTTTCCTGCTATAAAAACCGAAAATTGAGACGTTCAAAATTTAAACTTTTTAGAAAAACGATCACCATTTTCGTAAAAAAAGTAACTCTGCAAAGTCCTTCGTTCACGCACAGGCTAATATTGTTGTTAGTAAGCCTGCAAAAATTCAGACTGATCGAGTAAACAGTTCTTGAGCAATCGTGGTCACCGCAAACGATGTTGGAAAAATTGTGTTTTGGCATATTGGCTATTGCGACTAAGGATATAAATATCTTCTTTTGAAAAAGTTTTTTAACAACCTCACGAAGTGTATAATTAGATGGACATTCAGTTTTTTAAAAAAAGTTGTGTTGTTTTTCCAAAAAAAAATCGTGAAAATGCCTTTTTTTTCTCGAGCGCAAGTGTATATAACCCCTTAAAGGATGAACCGGGTAGGCCATGGACTACGGGCCACGCAAACAGTGACATGAATAAATCAATTAATTGAATATTCTTTACACTAGAAAAAAAATTTTTTTGAAGAAGGGGCCCCCCCACAACCTTAATACGGCCCTAACAACAACTATCAGATATGAAAACTTCGAAAAACATACTGATATGAAAACTTAACATCACACAGATCTCTAAATCTTAAGCAACAAACGCTACCTTCGCCCTATGTTAATAAGATGCCGGGAATTTCGTCATTTCCCGAAAACAGCGTTATTCCGTCTAGCGCTACACAAAGATGGTTCAAAATTCTTGCATGAAGTTTTTTTTTCTTTTTTTTGGAGAACAAGTGTTCAAGAGTAACTTTTTCAAAAAATATTGCAGAGTTATACCTGAAAATCAAAATTTACCATTTTTTTTGCAAAATTTTAAATTCCTCAAGAAAGTTCCATTTTATCTTAGTATGAAAATATTACTCAAATGAATGCGTGGATCAAACTTGTATTTCTTGATGCCGACACTCAAAGTTTTTTTTTTTATGTTTCGGGCATCTCTAGCGATTACAACGACATAAAAAAATCGAAAATCGATTGAAATTTGAAAATGTTACGATTTTTATTGTAAATATGGTTTTTTTCATAAAAATGTCTATTTTCACTAAACTTCATCGACGGGTTAATTTGCTTCGATTTAGCTCAAATTTTGGCTTTCTGACTTTTTTTACATCTAGAAACTTTAAGGGGGTGCGTCGATTGAAATTCCAAAATGTCCAAATAAGGACCACCCTAACGCACATGTACGCAACACATGCTTGAATTCTTACCACTTCCGTCACACATTTCTTGCAATCCAAACAGGAAAGATGTGGAATTGAACGCTTCTGATTTTTATATAATACTTACGAATATTTTGCGGCTTTTTGAGTCTTCAAACAATGTTTGCATTATTAATTTTTCATGCCGAAACATTTTGAGCATACAAATTTGTACAATCTCGGCTTAATTAAAAAGTTATTCGGTAAAAACGAATCTGTGTCGTCTGCTCACGAACATTTTTCTGTATGTATTGCTACTGTAGTCGCCCTCACCTCTAGCAGACTACTGCCTGCAATGATAGAGCTTCAAGTGAATTATCACAATTGTGTGTTATCACTATAAATAAATAATGATTTCTTATAAATAATAAATAAAAATAATAATAAATATAATAATAATAATAATAATAATAATAATAATAATAATAATAATAATAATAATAATAATAATAATAATAATAATAATAATAATAATAATAATTAATAATAACAACAATGATGATGATGATGATTCATAACTTTTTCTCTTGTTGACATAAAATTATGAAACTTGGTAGATTTCAAAGTCATAGTATGAAGAACAAAACTGCATTTTTGCAGAATTTTCGAAACATGCCATCATACAGTTACAGCCCTTCAAAATTCACATTTTTCATTTTTCTGCCGGGGACCAAGTAAATTCACATTTAATTTTTTGCCAAACACATTTTTGCATATTTTGAATGATGTAAAGTGCTTCGTAAGATTCATGGCTCCATGTTTGAAGGATTTATGGTCATAAAAATCGTCAGCTCATGCCGATTTCATTTTTTTAATAATCATTGGATGCATATTCTACTATACATGGTGTTCCACAGTGAACGGAAATCCTTGGAATCATGAATTTCTCATGAAATTCTTCGTAAATTTTCTTTTAGCCAGTTTTTACATAGCTGAAAATCAAAAAAAATATTTTACTTTGAAATGTAAGCTATAAATGCTTTTTTTCGACTAGTTCGGATAAAAATCACGTACCAAACACTACCAACATTTTCTGTATATTTTACTGAGTCAAAAAGTCCTTTGCTACTTTCCGCAAAACTCATAATCAAAAAACATATTCGAGTTATATATTATCGCTGAAAGTAGTCTAATT
>JAPYZL010150444.1:0-14725 GCA_030522825.1 Platygaster orseoliae
TCAGCAACAAAATTTACATTCAACGTGTCATTGAGAAAGAAGAGTTAAACCTTGAAATAATCATAAAATTTGCATTCTGTACATAAAATAATTATTTTTTATTTTTAAGTGAAAATTTAAATATTACGATATATTTTTACAAGTTAGAGAAATTTTTGAGAAACTGTATGAATTCGAAAATTTCAAAAATAATTTAAATTTTTTAAATTTCTATATTTGAAAATATTAGAACTTATAGAGTTGTCACTAATTTAGAAAAATTTGAAGAATAATCAGGAATATCTATAATTTTATGTATTTTGTTAAATATACTCATGATGATGTCTTTCGACTTTGATTGATAATCTGACGAATATTAATTTAATTTAAATTATGAAGAACCTTATTAAGTAAAACAAATTTTTTTCTGTATTATAGTTCTTCATTATTTCTATTGAGTTAAGAATATTATAAGTCCAAAAAAAAAAACATAAGAAATTTTTAATTATTTTATGAAATTCATCAAATTGTTCAATTATTGAAAATGGTAATGAATTGTTTTAAAATATGCATAATACATTTTTTTTTTTTAATTTTTGTCTAATAAACTTGGAAAATTTCATAAAAATTGGGGAAATCACGATCAATTTTGTAAATTGTTCTCATGCATATATTTCTCCTAAAACATTGATGATTTTGCTGTATCATATTTCATGAGAATCTAGTAAACTAAAAGAGTTTTAAATAGTTTACATTAAAGATTTAGGATGAAATTTAAATTCAATTTAAATAAAATTAAGTTAAATTTAAAATTTCTCAATAATTTATTGGACAGTATTTAAATCATTTATGATTTTTTCGATATTACGGATGTATTATTTTTTAATGAAAAATTATAAATAAACCAATTTTACAGTTCTTCGGATTTTTTACAGTATTGTTTGAGGCTACTAAGTATTGACATTCAAATAAATATTTTCAATTCAAATTATATTAGTTAGAGAAAAAATTAGTTATTACGAGAAATTTTTATTCGTTATTAAAATTGTTATGTGATGTCAGAAATTCAGAAAAGTTTGAATTACATTCATGATTTTGAAAATTCTGAAAAAGAAAATACAATTGTTTTAATTCAAACACTTTCGAGAATTTTGTATAAGTTATTTATAAATTTTCTAGATTGAGTTCATTATCGTATTTTTTAATATTATGTATAATTCTGTTTTTTAGCTACTTGATTGCAATCAAGGATAGTGAAAAAATATTTCAATATTACGGTATATCTTTACAAGTTAGATAAATTTTCGAGAAACTATAAGAATTCAAGAGATTGAAAAATAATTCACATTTTTTAATTTTTATATACTTGAATATATTAGAATTTTCAGAGTTGTCACTAATTTCAAAAATTTGAAGAATAATCAGAAATATAGAAAATTTTATGAGTTTCGTTAAATGTGTTTATTGTAATAATTTTCCTAAGTTTGCATGATGATGTCTTTCGATTTTTATTGAAAATCTGACACACATAAAATCAATTTGAAATTATGGAAAACCGTTTAAAGTTAAACAAATATTTTTCTGAATCAGTGTTTTTCATTAATTCTATTGAGTTAAGAATATTATAAGTTATATAAAAAAATGAGAAATTTGAAATTATTGAAAATAGTATTGAATTATTTTGAAATATGCATAATTCGTTTTATTGTATGCATTTTTTTCGAATTAACTTGGAAAATTTCATAAAAATTGGGAAAATCACTATCAATTATGTAAATTGTACTTATGCATATATTTCTCCTAAAACATTGATAATTTTACTGTATCACGTTTCATGAGAATCTGGAAAACTTGTAATATTTTCTAAGATTCAGTATGAAATTTAAACAAAATCTTAGAATCCAATGCATTGTATTTGTATTAAAACAAGAAAGCACCAAAATCGACGTAACGAGCAATCGGAAAACGAGCTCCGACAAGTCGAGATTCCCAGTTTCAGCACTCTTAATACCCATTCGGAGCGGTAACTGCTTAAACGCATATTTTACGAACCAATGCACCGCGCTTTACAGCAGATAACGAAGTCTGGTTTATACCCCGAACTTGGAAAGTTTATCAAGTATTAGCTCGAGCCCCAATCTTTCGCGAAATAAGAGCAAAACGCAAAACGCACTACAATTCAACTTTCGGAATTACGGGATGTAGTTTAAAACTGGAATTGAATAAGCTGTTTCTGCCCGTGCCCGAACCCTTCCGCTCTGTTAATGAACAAACCATTCAAAACATCGAATTCGCAAAGTCAAACAGGCTATGGCACACGTCGAGGTGAATCTTGGTTTTCAGTCGAAAAATCGAAAAATTCGACTGTATTTGTGCAGTTGAGCTTTCAGTCATTTTGCGAATTAGTTGTTATACATTGAAAAACCGATGTGGTTGGCTCTCACAAACATTTGATCGTTATTTGATCAACCAAATATTTGGTTCACTTAAGTAAATGTTTATTAGGAAACAAGTGAACAATATTACATTTAAAATTTTGCTTATATTCATATTGTTTGTGTAGTTAAAAATAATTTGATAATACTACATTTAAAAGAAATAAACGATTTGAAGAAGAATATAAATAAAAAACTCACGTGGTAAGAAAATTTTTTAACTGAGAGAAATTGTCGATTTTCGATTTCAGAATAATTAACTTAATTTGAAACATTTTTGAAGCTCAAATATAATTGCTGTCTGTTGGAAATGAATTTTAGCTGCAAAATGACAATAAATTATAACAGTTGGGCAATTTCCTGCTGGTTTATTGAATAATTATAAAAATAAACATGTTTCTCTGGATAAGAAACATTTACTTTTGAGAATTAACTCTAACAAATTTTAGTGAAAAAAAATTTGTTTGTCTGATCTAAAAATTATTTAAGTGAACTAAATATTTGGTTAGTCGAATAACGATCAAACGTTTATTTACGATTAACAAATTAGTTGTTCAGTGTATTTTATTGCACAAAGAAATAATATCTAAAAATTATGACAATAAAGATTATAGTGTTAAGTATGTCTAAGATTATTGTTCTTTTATTTTATAATAATACATCTTTCAATTGATTTCTTTTTCTATTACATTTTGAAAATTGCGCATTCTGCTTTGAAATTTCATCGAACAAAATTCTGCAATCTCAGTGAAACGTATTTCAGAGTTGACAGATTCATTGTGGGGAAAAAATGTACATCTGGGACATTTATTCCTTTTTCTGCATACCGCGGATATTTTCGGCGCTGGCGCAACATCACCGTGAACAATCCATTTGGGAATCTCCGAACAAGGAAGACTCGTTTCGTTTTGGAATCGTATTTATAGGGTTGAAGATTTGACTTTGATGGGGTCATTAGAAACGGTTTGACATTCAGAAACTGAGGGATTACAAAACATGGTTTTATGGAAAAAAAAATGAAAATGAGGGACTTTTTACTCTTCAAAAGTTTTTGAAGAATAAGGAAAAAAAATTAGAATGAAAATTTTGAGTGTAAAACTCATTTTGTATTTTTGAGTTTGAAAAGTTAAGAAAATTATTGATTGCTTTCTTCTGGTATGATTTTTTTTTTTTTTTTTTGAACGAATTTCAGTGATTTTGCATCTTTTTATAAATATATAAATTTTGAGAAATATTCCAAAATTCTACACATTTTTCGAAGTTTATAGAATTGCCAATAATCTTTCTTTTGTTAAACAATTTAAAATTTTTAATATTTCTTTTCAAGAATAATCAAACTCAATTAATTTTCTCGTTATATTTGATACTTTTGAAATCTTTCGGATATTAGTTTTTAATTTTCAATAGAGTATTTAGAGTTTATATTTTGAAAAATTGCAATAGGGATTATAAGCAACATAAATTAGTGAAAATTTTTAGATGTTGTACCAATTTCCCGAATTTCTCAGACTAATGGACAATTTTCAAAATCTTCATTGTTTTTCTGTTTTTTGAGCAAAATATATAACCAGTTTTTATGACTCTTATTCAACATGTATCAGCAAAATTATGAAAGTTTTCTGAGAAATATGATAATAAGTAAAAAATTTACAAAATGAATAGCCAATTTTTCAATTTTCACAAACTTTTCCAAGTTCATCATTAAAAAATTCAACAAGAAAACTATATCATGCATAAAAAAAAATGAAAATGCAAAAGTGTAAATTTATAAACATTTTCAAAAGTTTGAAAATTTTACGAATTTTATAAAAAAATCATTATCTATCGAAATTTCTTATGTGTTGTTATATATTAAGATTTCCAACATTTCTTACTTATCAAAACTACGAAAAACTCTGAATTAAACAAATTGAGATTAATGACAGTTACAGTTGACAGATTTTCAATAAAAATCGAAAGGCATCATCAAAAAAACATTAAAAATTTATGATAACTAATACATTCAACAAGAGGCAGAAACTTTTTGATAATTTCAAATATTCTTTAAATTTCATCAAATAAGCGACAACTTTGAAAATTCGAAAATTTCCAAGATTTCCGAAATTTCAAAAATGTGAATGATTTTACAAACTCTTGTATAAACATAGTTTTCAGTTTTCAAGATTGAAATAAAATAATTAAAAAACAGAACCATGGTTATTTAACAAATTTAACAATCAACTTCATCTAGAAAATTCATGAATAACTCAAAAAATTCTCTAAAGTTTTTGAATTTTATTAAATCGTTGACATTTTCATAGAATATTTTTATTTTCTCATGATGATGAATACTTTTTCAACAACAAAAAATATGAAAAAACTGATTTTATCTGTTTTATAAAATAAAAACAGTCGGTACTCTTCATTGACTTATTCATTGATTTAGCTCGCACGAACGTTTGATTTTTCCTGCGGTTGGAGATCGCCCCTCGAAAAGCATTGAAGAATATGAAAGCCGCAAAAGTGCAATTCTGCGTCACCACATCGAATCGTGAGATTGGAAAATTCGTGGTTACAAAACCGTTGATTATTCTTTAGTCAGTTGTGATTTTGCGGTCACAGATTCTTGGTCAATAATCAATATCGATGGAAAAAACCGGGTACCTTAATTAAAAATTCGTAACATACGCTTGAGTATTTTCATAATAAATATATCAAATATCTCGTTTAATAGAAAAACATTCATTCTAAATGTATATATCTTACCAGAACTCTCAAAATATGAACTTCCATAAGAGTGACGTTTTCGGGTCAGCTATTTCCAAAATCCAACAAATTTCATCTGCGTCGGAAAGTCCTTTCGTAATTAAATTTCCAAGTTAGCTTTTCCGGGAGTGAATTACATCACGCGCGGAATAATCAGCCACTCGACGAATAATAGACGGAATGTGTATTTCTAAATTTAATTAGCTCGTTCGCGAGACGCGGCGTCATAATATACGACGCGCAATAAACAGCGCGACAGAGCCGCAGCCTTCGTTTTTTGCCCTCTTTCTAGCCCTGTCGCGCCGTTGCTTTCTTTGCTCACGGAACTCCTGTCTTTGTCCCATTCGCAACGCTCGCCTTTACCTTTTTTTTCCCTCGCTTTTTCTTCCTCGTCGTTTACGACTTGCGCTCGCTTTCGCGCTCGTAAGAGTCGTAAGGTGGTACAGTTGACTATTATTAGTCCTAATAGTTTATGTGTTCCAGGATTCCACCAATTCCGGAACGCTTTATGAAGTCACTTTTGTCGGTGGAGCTATTTTTTTCGTGTTAAGAAGATTTTCCAGTATTTTCATTGTGTTTTCATATATTACAAGCCGTTCAACTAACTCAAACAATAAATATTTAAATTCAATCCCAAAAAACTGCCAAAATGAATGTACCAACTTTTGAAAACACTCAAATTCTCTCCACCCACAATAAAAAACATTTGCCACAGCAACGATCATCTTCATTTCCCCGAAAAATCCTCCAATTACGAAAAATCCCTAATCTGTGGTACAAAAAAAAACCCTTCTTGATGCACCTGCTGCCAAGAAACCCAAGGGCGTACCACTCGAGGCTAATCGAGAGCCCGTTCCACTTACCGCCCTCAAAATTATTTTTAGTGCCATTTGTCTCGGAAATTAAGTCCCACGTGTGAGCACTAACTCATAGGAACTTGCCTTATACCCCAGCACACGTAGACAGCAATGCACCTACGCCCCCAAATGCAGGTCCTCGAGTTTAGCCATAACGTTTACGATGCTTTTAGGCGGTCGCCGTTAAATAAGCGTTGCTCCGAGGGGAGCGGGGGGAGGGGGGGTGTAGGGTAGGGGGTGGGATCGAGGGGTGGAAGTAGAGGTAGCGAGTTCAGGCTGGATAATAATGAAGGTGGAGAAAGTGGAAGCAGGTTGCTTTTGGGTGAGAAAACCAAGGGAGGAATTGCGAGGTTATAAATTGGAAGTGTAAAAGGGTTGGGAGGGGGGTGGACGGGAGGGGTCGGGGGGTTGGTAGCAGGAAAAGGCCGTCCTCGTGATTAGCGATCGACTCTGCTTCCGGAATGTCTGAATCTTGCAACAGCTGGAGGGTGTTAGGAAAAGTACTTTGTTTTAATCGACTAAAGGGTTTTTTTTTTTTTTTTTTTTTTTTTTTTTTTTTTCCTTTTTTTTTTTTTTTTTTATTTTTTTTTTTTTTTTTTTTTTTTTTTTTTTTTTTTTTTTTCAGTGATTACCACGAGTTATAAAAAATAATGAATGACAAAATAAGGAAATGTTACCTAAATTTAAAATAGACTAATGTAGTAAATGTAATGAATGGCTCTATGTGAATCCTCAAAATTAAGCAGAATTTTGAATTTTATTGATTCGACTATAACAGTTATTTTGGCTTCGGAAAAATTTTCGCTTTTGAAGGGAATTTTGGAAATAAGTGTTAGGCTAGGATTGAATAGAAATAAAAAAATTTCAAATTGTTTCAACGAGTGAATGAAAAAGAGTAATAAATGTTTACAGGCATGCTTAGAATTCACAAAAACTTTAATCTTACACTGAGAGAACGATTTATTGACAGTTAATAAACATTTATTTGGATATGAGCAAATAAATATTGTTTTGTCTCAAAAAAGTACACGTTCCATGAAATAAAATTTACTAACAAATCAGAATTTCAACGGACTGTTCTAAGATATGAATTGTTAACAGTTAACAAATTTTATTTCATGGAACGTGTATTTTTTTGAAACAAAGAAATATTTATTTGCTCATATCCAAATAAATATTTATTAACTATCAATAAATCGTTCTCTCAGTGTAGTGTATCTAATTCTTGACATCTCAAAAAAATCAAGAAAAATAGGAGAAAATGTTTCGAATCATACAAACGCTGTACAAATACGAAGAGTCATAGAAATCTATGAAAACAATATTTTCTAAACATTCTAAAAAAATTTACCGACGACTTTGGAAGATACAAATGTTATAACATCAAGTTCTAAAAAGCGTGAAAAGCAATCTATAATTTATTATATTATGAATTTGAAAAAATACCAGGAAACACGATGAAATATTATAAGTAAAAAAAAAAATATATGAAAAGACAATAAATCTATAAAACATGTAAGATCTATGTGGATGCCTGTTTTAAAAAATTTTGCAAATTTTCAAGAATCGATCAAAATTTAAGATGTATACAAAAAAAAACAACATAGAACTATGTGGGTAGTGTTTAGTAAAAAATTTATAAAACATTGAATCGTGGAGCATAATACTTTTTTAAATTGTTACATAAAAATCTTTAACATTAGCGAAAAATTCTAAAAACATAGGAAAAAGAGTAACTATAGTGAAAATCTGTAAAAAAGATACTATTTTCTTAAAAATCAATGTATATAGACTTAAAATATTTCGCATTTTCAATACTATAGCATAAAATTGTGAAATTACATGTTGGAATCCGTCAAAATACTAGAAATGTTTAAAAATATCAGTATTTACTCCAAAGTTGTATAAATAACATAGAATACGAAAATTCTAGAAATCTATGAAATGTTTTCAATCTGTATGGTTACAATTTTCTCAAAAATCTATGATATTACTGAAATTTTCTAGAACTTACATTCCTAGAAGATCGAATTTTATAATAATAATGTCTCAAAATTTTTTCATTTTTACAAATTTAAAAACATAACAGAAAATACTGAAAGTTTTGGAAAAAAGGATCTTCACCTCTGTGACGTAAGAAATACAAGAAATCAAATTCCATTCTATAAAATGCTTACATGAAAAATTTATGACTCTTGACTTGAAAAATTAAGTAACTTATAAATCCCGAAGTAAGAAAAGTTAAAAAATCGTACTTTTGTTCCAAGATCATGAACGATTAAAAAAATTATGAAATCCCGAAGAAATTATAAGTACATTGCTTCAAAAAACGATTTCAAAAATTTTTTTCTTCGTAAGAATATAACATATCTATTCGTTCACTTTCATATAATACTCTTTTCAAAACATCGGTAACTGCGTCTTCTGCATTCATTTTACTTTAAAATGCAGAGTTCTCTGCATCCTTCTTCCACTACTACTCCTCTCATTCTACCCGTCTTTCTCGTACATCAGCCAGTTTTTTTTCCCAGAAAACACGCAAAACGATCCCTTCTTTAAAACCTTAAACCGTTCATCCCCATTATCAATAACCTCATCACTTCCTCCTTCGACCATCTCTAATTCCTTTGTCTAATTCCGTTCCCAACCTCCTTTAAACCCTTCGAAAAGACAAATGACCTCGCATACTTAGCAAGTACTTGACTGTGACAAACTGTCCTGGACGCCCGGCATGCGAGGTCCTCCGTCTGCGGTGGAAAGTTCCTCCCAAAGAATTTCCCGACCTTAGCCCCCCCCCCCCTTTGGCCAATTTCCTGGCGGAAGACGAAGAATCGACGGCCCTGACTAATCGCCCTCGAGTTCCGCTCGATTTTTTCTTTCTTTTTTTTTTTGCAAGCTGCTGAGGTGCCGCATTTGAATTATCCTCGCGGAGGGAATTCGATGAGATTACAATGTTGGGCTCCCAAGGCGGTTGGCCTCGTTAGGATAAGCGAGCACAAAAGGCGCCTTGACGAATCGCCGGATTCCTTTGAAAAAAGAGAGGAATCGGAATTATACGAAGGTAAATGTAATAGGTTATCGATGGTGGCACCATAATTTAGGTTCCTCGGATAATCCGTCGCGTGTGTTGCGGCTGGGATTGGTCTCGATGGGAAAAGAAACACCCGGGTTTTCTTTCCTTGATTCTTCGCTATTATTTTGGTCTGTTCCGTTTTCATTCGTTCTTTTTTATGTAGATGAACGATAATGATTTCCAGGGGTGGAGGGAGAAAAAATGTTCGGGAAAAGTTAGGAATGCACATGAATGTACAAATATGGAAAATTTTATCATTATTTTGAAGGTTATTCATTATTTTCCGTATATAAAAAAATCTAAAGTTCAAAATTCAAATTTGGAAAACCCTGAACCCCGATCCCCATATTTTCCTTTATCCCAACAAAATTGCTCATATGCAGCTCCCAAAACAAGAACGCGAACACACGGAGCTTCCATGATTCGCGGTACGCGCCGCAATTAAAACTCAAATTGGAAGTAAATTGCAATAGCAGCCGCGGAAATATCTCGGGAGATGGATTTTCTGGGGCTCGTCCAATATTTGGAATAGCTCGAGCTAAACAAATAGTTGTGCACAATTTACAGGGAGTTGCAAATGAACGTCGGAATTAATTGTGTCCAAGTTTTGCCGGTTCACGCAGCTACTACGAGGGTCCAAGTTGGCGCTTGTTAACGGTTTCTCCAACTCGACGGAACTTGAGCAATCCAACGAAGATTCTTCAAACCTTCAAAACCGAACCCAAAAACGCAAAACCTGAGGAAACGCGATTCAAAATGCATTCTAGAGAGTTAATTTTATTTGAAGATGTAACAAAATTGATGCACGATTTGAAATTCAAATATTATCTTGAATTTAGTTCATTTTAAAATTGTTCGGCACTTATGTTAATAATTACATTTCAAGTCATGCCTTGATTTGGTTGCATCATAAAATGAAGCAGCCAATGTTATAGACATTCCATTCTAAATAGTACATCTTAATTTAAGGTGTAAAATAATGTAAATGTGTCTTGGAACTGAAATAGTGTCTTAAAAGTAGTTTTATATTTGAATTTCAATTAGTTTCTTGACTGCGTTACACCTTAAAATGAAGCAGTAAAAGTAATGAATATTTCGCGCAGAATAGTCAATCTTGTTTTAAAATGCAACATAATTGAAGCATGACTTGAAACTCAGATAGTGTCTTAAATTTAAGGTACCTTATGCTTGAATTTAAAACGTTCCTTGATTTTGCTACATCATACATCATAAAAAGAAGCAGCCAATATTTTGAATATAACACCAAAAATTCAATCTTATTTTAAGATGCAACATAATGCAGGTATGACTTGAAACTCAAGTAGTGTCTTAAATTTAAGGTAACATTCGAATTTAAAATCGTTCTTTAATTTTGATTCATCTTAAAATGAAGCTGTTATTGTTATAAACATTACATTGTAAACAGTTAATCTTATTTTAAGGTGAAAATAATTCAGATGTGTCTTGGAACTGAAATAGTGTCTTAAATGTAATTTTATATTTGAATTTCAATTAGTTCCTTGACTACGTTACATCTTAAAATGAAGCAATATATTATGTAATGAATATAATGGGCTGAATAGCCAATCTTTTTTGAAGATGCAACATGATTTAAACATAACTTAAAACTCAAATGTTATCTCGAATTTAGTCCGTTGTCAAATCGTCATGAAATTAAGATCATATTTGAATTTCAAGTCGTTCCTCGATTTTGTTGTAACTTAAAATGAAGTAGCCAATTTTTTGAATACAGCACTAAAAAGTCGATCCTATTGTAAGTTGCAACCTAATTCAAACATGACTTGAAACTCAAATAGTGTCTCAAATTGAAGGTACCTAATATTCGAATTCGAAATCAATCCTTGATGTTATTGTATCATAAAATGAAGCAGGCAATGTTATGAACATTACATTTTAAAAAGTAAATCTTATTTTAAGATACAACATAATTTAGTCATTACTTGAAACTCAAATAGTGTTTTTAAATTGAATCAATTTTCAAATTTTGTCAAATTTATGCTAATATTTGAGTTGCAAGCCTTGCCTTGATTTTGTTGCATCTTAAAAAAAAAGCAGGGTATATTTGAAATATTTCTTTCAAAAAATCAATCTTATATTGAAATGCAACATAAGTTAATCACAACTCGGAACTCAAATACTATCTTTAAGTCTACGTACAAATAATTTGAAATTCAAGGTAGTATTTGAATTTTCATACGGACCTTGATTTTGTTGCATCTTAAAATGTATAATGCATAAATGTATAACTGTATAAAGTCAATCTTCTTTTTAGCTACAACATAATTTTTACATGGCTTGAAACTCAAATAGTGTCTCAAATTTAGTCCATTTCCAAATAGTCCAAATTCAATGTAATACTCGAATTTCAAGTAGTGCCTAGATTTGTTCGCATCTTACAATAAGATATAATTTTTAGAATGTAATGAAAAAATCGTCCCGTACACTTGTTGCTCAAAAAGTGTCTCGTCGAGCACGTAAGGGAATGTTTAACCGTACAATTTAATTTGTTGACAAGTTGTTGAATAAGCAAGCGTTTGGCACCTGGAGTATCAACGCCCGGGAACTCGTAAATTAATTGAATCCGTGTGAGAGGAATTATGTTTGACGCGCTGTTTATCATGTCGCCGGAAAATTGCGATAGCGAGCGACGTCGGGATGGTATTTATTTACTAGCTTGCCGCGCTCACCTGATTGTCGGGCGCTGAAGACTGCCTCGCCGCCCACGATGATTAGAAGAAGCAACGGCTTGAATAAGAATCTTCGAAAACAAGGCGTCATCTTTCCTGGTTCCATGTGCTTTTTCTCAACCGACACCCCTCATTACAGCCCTTCTGAAACAAAGAATAAAGAAAGATTTAAGGACCAACTTTGGGAAATTATATTTTGAGAGTGATTACTTTAAGTAAAGATTTTTATGGTTTTCAGTACCATGGAATTACCACAGAATTAATTATTATTTATCGTCGGAAAAGGTCATTGTTGTTAATTATTTAAATACAAATCACGAAAAATTAAGAACGAGAACATTCTGAAAAATGCACTACCTGAAATCTAGAGGATGTAATAAATGGTTCAATGTAATATAATATAATATAATATAATATGATATAATATAATATAATATAATATAATATAATATAATATAATATAATATAATATAATATAATATAATGTAATGTAATATAATATAATATAATGTAATATAATATAATATAATGTAATATAATATAATATAATATAATATAATATAATATAATATAATATAATATAATATAATAAGAATATAAAATATTTAACCATTTAGAAATTTGAGTTCAGTAATATTCATTAAAAAAGAAAGAAGCTTTCAAAGTTACTTCATTAATTTTCACTATCAACATGATTCAATTTTTCAGTAAAACAAAAAATTATTAATCAGATGTATCACCATATTTGAAAATTCCTAAATTCAAATTGCAGTATTAATTTCCTATTTAAAAAACTATTTAACGTCTATGTTCAAACAAAATTGAACAAATCAAGTTCTTGAATAATTTACTATGCCTTGCAGTTTTCACTTTCCAGAGCGAACGTCCATAAACTTTATTCTAATGATATTCATGCTAATACGTCTATATCTGTTGCATCTGAAAGTCAATCGCGCTAATTCCACCAAGGATATTCTGATTCCGAAGTAGTAGAATAACTGTCCGTAATAACTGTAGAAATTCACTCACCAGTTTTCACTTCATTTGATTCTGATGTTGAAAACAAATCTTGCATTCTTTATCTATGAACTGCCTATGAGTGTCTGACCAAATCAAGTATTTTTCCACTTGCTGCATTGAAATTGATATTCTTACATGGAACACAAACAAATATTTTTTTGTTAAGAGAATAGCATATTTTTAATTTTATGTTTGAAGATTTGACGAAAGTAAAAGTTGTATCTGAAAAACTCGAGTAAATTTTTCAAAATTTGTGTGAGATTGAGACAGGATTTGAGTAAATTAACTTTATAGGTACAATAATGATAGAGTCAATTAAATGTATGTGAAAAATTCTTTGACGCAACGATTCCCGTTTATTTTTATAAAAAATTTGATAACAATGAGAGAACCCAGGTGTTCTTGCTCTTGAAGAATGCGTCACGAGTCGCTTAACATGCGTGCGTTTTCTGTAAATGACACAATGCAAGAAACATTATAGAATCGAATTAACACGAGAGCGCGTGTCTGATTATACGCTTCACTGACTATCGATTGACCAGTACAAAATATTTATATACAAACATAAAAGCAAAAGAAAATCATTCATGTCACATTATGTCATGTAGAACACAGGATTTTTTATAATTTTATAATCAATCATTTACAGTCTAAACTTTTATTTTACCATACCGACGTTGCTTCCCAAATGTTAACATTGTAAACATTCTCAAGGTCACAGTAACAATTATTCAAAAAAAAAATTACGTCCCACTGTAAAAATTCTGTAATCACTGTAATTACATTGATAAATACCATATTCGCTATATGAATTTCATCAGGCAGCACAAAAACCTTTTCGTTTTTTTAAGTTTTCCGTCACTGCGTAGCCTGAGAAATTTGATGCTCGTTAAACAGCAACCTGCCGCGGGTCGCTTCTGTGGGAAAGGAACGCGCCCACGTGGCTCTCCCTCACGGCGAGCCACCCACACCTTGTTTTTCCACGTGATATTTATTGCGCGAGCCCTAATCATTCATCCGAAAAATTAAAAATACCCGACGTTTGCCTTGTCTCGATAGGATTTCCACGGAAGATAAAGTCTTGCGATATCGCAACAAACGTGCGAAGATTTCATTTCACTTCACGTGTAAATCTTTTCATATTACGCTTGTAAACTGGCAGCTTCAAGATAATGCCACTTCATTTACTCGCCTACGCATTTTTGAAACTCGCGATTGTATAAACTCTCAGATACTTTTTTCCCTTCAATTCAGTTTTATATCACGGAAAAATCAGTATGATTATAATATGCTCAATTGAAGTAGACATAACCACAAAAAAAAGTAACATTTAAGTAAGTTAGTATGATGTGGTTGTAACGACCTCAGCAATAGTGTTGTTTACTCTTTTTTGGAAGACAACTACTGTGCGGGTGTGACAACCACACAAATCAAGCTGTGATGCAACTGCGATGTAGGTGCAGCAGTCACTTGATTGTAATTGTATGACAATTACTGCGTGGTTTTATTATCATTATATTTTTATTTATTATTTAGCCATATCATTGATTTGAACTATCATTATTGTCGTTTGTTTACTTTTAAACCATAGAGTTTAAACATCCTAACCTCAAAACATAATCTGCTTGGCCTTTATCGATGCATATACATTATCGCGCACGTCCATAACAATTCATTAACAATTTTCTTCTAAATACTCCGATGATGCTCGCCAATCCAATAGTTTTCAGGAATTCCTCGCATTCTTTATTCATTTTGTGTCACTGAACATTTACAATAAACGCGATTGTAAGTAGTTGTAAGCGTCGTGAGTCAACACACACATTTTGAGGTTAGTGCAACTTGGATGAATGTCTGTCACATCGCCACAATGTAGTAATCACAACCACAGAACTTAGTTACTGTCGT
>JAPYZL010150448.1:0-12582 GCA_030522825.1 Platygaster orseoliae
TTCATTTAAAAAAAAAAAAAAAAAAAAAAACATAGGTACTAAAAAACTAGAAAACTTATTCAAAAACTTCTTAACATTTAATTTGATCACTCGCCATTTATTTTAATATTTTATCAGTGGTAAAATAATTTATTCAGCTCATTTATTTATAAAAAAAAACGCGATGACTAAACGAAAAAGAAAAAAAGTAATTTTTATTCATGGCAAAACTTGCCAAAATTTATTCCTAAATTATTTTTGTATCAATAATCAAATAGCTGAAAACTTCTCATTCAACTGAAGCATTCACTATTTCCTCTATTTTTTCGATGGTAAACCAATTTATAGTTCCAAATATTGCATAATATTTAAAATTCACAGAATTTTATTACAAATATATAACATTTCATTATTATTATTTTATGTACGATATTTTGTGATACAATTATTATAATTCCTTTCATATATTTTTCAAAAACGCCAATACACTGAAAAACCAAATTTATTTATCTGAACTAGAAATTAATTTAAGTGAACTAAATCGGTTTTTCAATGTATCAAAAACTTGACATTTATTTTCGGGAATTTAAATAAACTATTAGTCTGCTAGTCGACAACCTATGCCAATTCCATAAAATAATCCACCATTTCCCCAGTAAAAATAAATTCCCCAATGGCGCAAAAATCCATTCCGTTGGAACCTGAGAGAGTGGAAGTCATAGACATTGTGGATACGGTAATCGCCGACGATGTTGCATCAGTTTTTTCTCCGGCTCGTACTTTTTGCGGCAACTCGCGTGCACCTGGCACCCGATGTACTCGCTCATACCAAGAGCGGAAAAACCCCAGGCAAAATAAATTCGGACCCAATAACCCCTCTCTCTCATCGCGATTTTTTCTCCCTTTTTTTAAACCCATTTTTGCCCTTTTTTCGGGGGGCCCGGCGAAATTTTCGGACCCCGGCATTCCACGCGTGTATGACTCGGCCGCCGCGATTTCTCTCGGAATCGGCAGTGACGTCACGAAAGGGTGGGTGTGTCCGAGGATCAAAAAAAAAGCAAAGATTCTATTCGCTATATAAAAGCACGTTTGATCTCGTTATAAAAATCCGGGCCAGGTAATCAAGGAATTCCTTTCCTCGAAAAATTTGCCGGTACCCCCCCCCCCCCTTGCCGATGTATATCTAGAACTATTCCGTCCCCGGGGACTTTTTTCGACCCCCTCTGCATCTCGTGGCGCGATACGGATCGGACGGACGAGGCCTCCGGCGGGCCCCACTTAACTCGGAAGACATTCTCTTTTCGTCCTTCTTCCCCGCGACTAGTTTCCATTCTACGCGTCTCTCGCGCTGCAATAGGTTCCGAGTCGTCTTAAGGGATCATCGCGCTCAACGTGGAACTGGAGTAACGATCTCGCGGCCCGCCAGTAATGCCGGTTTTTAATGGGAGTTAGACTGGGAAAAAAATCTAGTAATTTGTACTACAAATATTTGGAAAATTACTGTATTATAAATTTTTATATATTATGGTACATTTAGCCGTAAATGTATTTATTTTTACCATGAAGTATAGTGAAACGTCAAAAATGAAGATTATAAGTTGATGTGTAGTGAAAAATACTGAACATATTGTGTTTTTTTACTTTAGTAAATAATGGTACTTAATAAACAAACAAGCGATAACAAACAATAAACGGCTAGATATCACAGCTGAAAGCTTGGACAATGAATAAATAAATATATTGGCAATTTCACTCCGAGAGTTCAATTATTAAAAACTATATACATTATTTCTACATTTTTTCATGAGTATTACTGTACGTATATAAGTTTCTTTAGAACGTAAGCTGCAACTACTATATATATATTAAAATTTACTATATTTCATCTTGATCCTCCATTACAATATTTTTTAGTAAAAATTACTAGATTTTTCTCTCAGTATATTATGTCGATGGAACGGAGTTAAAAATCGAGCGGGAAACCCAAAAATAAAAGAAATTTGGGAAATTTTTTTAGAGTTTTGCAGAGGTTTTTTTTGGAGATTTGGCAAGGTTGATTTGAAGCAGAATTGATTCGTGAGGTGGTTTTTGGCATGTTGCAGCCTTTTTAATGATTCTATAGGATTTTCGTACCATTCCAAAAGATTTCATGGGGTTTTCGAAAATTAAGGATTTTCAAATTTCTGTTCTCAGACTGCGTTTTCCATGATTCTTATTTTCTGGGATTTTTTTTTGTATTAATTTAGGCGATTATGGAGACACTGAGAAGCATATTTTTCATCGTAAACCAAGAAAATTTAGAAAAGTTCATCAGATTTCTTCAGAACTTTGGGAATTCCAATCAAAAAGTACAAAGCGATTTTAAGAAACGTGGAAATGATTGTAGATTCTAAGATTATTTATATGATCACTTGATACGTTCATTTTTACGATAATTTTTGGAATTTCCTCAAGGTCTAGAAAAAAAACTAATTTGGCATGAAACTGTGAAATGATTTTTCAACTTTTTCAGCATTTCGAATATTACAGTTTTCTAAATAATTGTTCATGTATTAGATGAATTTCTTGTAAAAATCTCCCTGGCATTTTCCTGTAATTTTCCGTTCCATTCTCCAAAAAAATTTTTTTTTGCGTCGCAGGATGAAAATTCAAAAAAACAATGCTTTTTGTTGCAGATGATGAAATTGACGTTTGTGGTTTTCACGCTCGCCATGCTTATGGCCCTTCCGGCGAACGGAATCCCATACTACTCGCGTCGCTCACAGCATCACGCGATCAACAATGTTGGCAAACATATAAAAAAAATAAACCCCAAATCTTCAAATACGTCTGGAAACGTGAGTGTCATTTAATTTTATTATTCTTCTCTAAAAATCATACAACTCCTTATTTTAAACAATCATAAAGTTCGTCAGAGCATTTTAGAAATCATCTCAAAGAAACATGATTTTTTGCACAACAAAAATGGTAATTTTCTCGCGGATATTGGAAAAAAGTTGGTTAAAATGCATCGATGCAAATTTTGGTCTAGGTAAAAAATTTCATGAGTCTTGATGTAACGTTCTGAAAAATTCATTCGCATGAATAAACAGTTGCTTATTTGAATTAAAATTTTGACTTTGAAAGTCCGTATAATGAAATCAAAGTATAAAAAAAATTTTCACCGTAAACCTACAGTAAAAGATATCTGACGCAAAACTTTACAGTGTTGCTAATCTAAATGACTGAACGGAATTTTTTATTATTTTAGAAAAGGAACGATTGGAATGCGTTAGACGTTGATGCTCCGAAAGACATAATAACAGTGAACGAAGGGTAAATATAAATTTACCAAATTTCTTGAAATTGTTGATGATTGTCGCGATTGTTGGTTAACGCGTTGATTTTTTTACAGATCGAGGGTTCAACTGGAGTGTAATTATACGGGGAATCCATTACCATCGATACATTGGGTACATGGCGAAAATGTCAGGGAACAGGTAAATTACTATTTTATAGTTTTTTTCTACATTTGGATTATAGAATTCGGAAATTCGGTAATAAATTCACAATCAAAGGATGATTTTTCAATTTTCCCAATATATGAATCATCGAAAAGTTGGAAGCTCTTGCGCACGTTTTTCAAATGCACGACGTTGATTGGTCGACATTGAGAAACGCGGGGAAAAACATGCGCAAGGATGATAATTTCGGAAAAGAACAGGTCGCCGCACTGATTTGTTCTTTGGTACAATTTTTCGTTAAAATTGATATTCTTATCCACCATAGCTTATTATTATTCAACTTTTCGTCGAAAACTCAAATCGTTGAGTTGGAATGAATTTCAAAAAAATTTACTATATTTCATCTCGATCCCTCATCGCTATATTTTTTAGTAAAAAGTACTAGATTTTTCTCTCAGTGTATATTCTAAATGTTTGCGTTTTTATTAAAAATGCGGTATTTATTATTTTTCAGGCTCGAGAACTAAGGCGACAATACCTAAGGGAACCAGAGAAACTGTTCCAAGGCATAGCAGGGGTGACGTCAAAATTAGTGTACGGCTGCGTGACTCCTTCAGATCAAGGACTCGTGACATGCGTGACAATCAGCAACGAGAAACCCAGGATATCGAACCCAACCATGCTCATCGTGGAAGGTAAGCTATTTATTCATTATTTTCACGATTTTTCGTAGCCAAATAAAGGAAAAACCCGTCTTTTTAAAATTCTTAGACTTTTCGGGATACAAAACTAACATGAACGTCGTTTTTTGCTGTTCCAGGAGAAAACGCGCGCAGTGACTTCGAGTGCGAGGGTATAAAGGAACCCGTGATAATCCTGCACACGACGCATTTGTTCGTGCCCCAGGACGCGTCGGCGCTCCTCCTGTGTCGCGCCGAGGGCAGCCCGGCGCCGGAAATCCTCTGGTACGACCCGAGCGAGCGTTTGATCAACGACTCGGTGGAGAACAACGATCTGGAGAACGAGCCCAAATACGTCGTCACCGCCAACGGGGACTTGGTGATAAGGGATATTCGATGGGAGGACATGGGAACTTATCGGTGCGTCGCCAAGAATCGTCATGGCCGGCAAGAGGCAACGAGTTTCCTCTACCCCGTCAAGGTAAATTCATTTTTCATCGAGCATATCGCTTCCACTTGATTCAAGTCCTTGAAAATGAGAGTAAACAAAAATTTTGTGTATTTCAGAATGAAGACAGCGACTTATCCGATAATGGAAAGCGCCACATAGACGAAGATTATTAAAAGCTCCGACGACCAACGGGTCGAAAGTTTTTGTTCCTAATCCATTCCGACTTGAAACTTATCGTATCTCATTGCTAGAAAAAAGATTTGAGAAAAAAAGAACACGACGTATCGTCTAGTCACATAGTATTAAATGTCCTCAGTTTTCGGGACGACGACAAACCGTAACTTAATTGTACGAAAGGTGCTTGATTGTTTGTCACTTTGTGCGAGAAATATATGTTTCGTTGTACAATCTCCAGGCTGGATAGAATACGTCTTTTCATAAACTTTATCTTTTTTTCAAATAACTTGTCAATCATTGTTTCATCGGTGCGATTCCATTTTATTAAATTATGTGTATCGTGTAAGTGCGTGATTTTTCATTACTAAGCCCTAATTTAACCGTAACTGATTGTTACTTTATTTATTTATTTACTTATTTATTTCATTCGGTTAAGTATCGCGCGTTATTTCAATTGTATAATACGATGATACGCTTTTTATCGTACGATTGTTCAGTTTCAATCGAAGAAAAAAGAATAAAGTATATTTTTAGAAAGTCCAACCTAGTGTTCATTATTTCGATATAAGGAAAGTAATAAGATTTTTTTTTAATTAAATGTCGTATATATTTTTTCACAAGGACGACATAATTCGTACATATCTCTGTCTTCAAGTACAATAAATGTAATCCATATGCTTCAGCACTCGTAAATAAATAAACATTACTTCATTCGTTCAATTCGCACTACAAATCTCTAATCAACGTAGAAAGATATGAACCGACTGCTTAAATACTTAAATACTCTTCATTACGAACTTGATTTTGAATGAAAGATAAATTATGCATTCATTTAATCGTTATACGAATGTCAAGAAAAGTTTCTTAATTCACTACAAAAGAATGCAATTCCTTTAAATACCTTAAATTAACAAATTTTTTAAGGCTCAAAAGCCACGATTCCAATATCAAAAAAAAAAAAAAAAATTAATCGCGTACCTGACTACGCTACATTTTTTTAATCTTTAAGATTTCAAATATTAAATTAATTACAAATGACCTGGGAGAATTCGCCATTTCATTGAAAACATTAGTGCAATGATTAAATTGTAGGCGAATGTGCTAAAAATTTTCGTCAGATAATTTGTTGCTAGTCGATTCATCATTCACACCTACATCAAAGGATGGAAATAGCAAACTGTCAGGTTACAGCATCAAAAAACCGATTTTCGGTGAACGCGCGCCTTCAATTGAACAAAACTTCTGCATCATTAAAAAGATGCTCTTTGTTGGCTTTTACAGCTCGAATTGATTCCAAAGAAAAGAAAAAAAAATATTGCATTGCATGCCTGACAATACGCCACCGTTTTTCCAGTGTAACTTCAACGTTTTTATTTTGTCTCTAGACAAAACTCCTGATTCCTCATTTTTACATTGCCATAAAAACACTTCACACGCGATTGCCATTTCTTACATAAACTCAAATACACCCAACGAGACTTATATGTACATACGAATGCAATAATTCATTTGTCGACGAATTTGATAAATATTTCTCTACAATAGCATGATTCTCCCATATCCGTCTACACTCGAGAAATGAAATAATTTTTGTCATGTGATGCTCTCATTATACTTTTGTTCGACTTACTTACATCGCGGAAAGCAAGAATCCGAATTTTAACTCAAATCTGTCAAATCTGGTAAAAGTGAAAAACCGAAAGTCATTTTTTTTTAATTGTAGAAATTAATTTTTTAATAAATTTATTCATTGAATAAATGAATAATTTTATTCATTTTTTTATACTTATTGCATAGCGTGACATAATTTGCCACATTTTCACATTATTAAAAACCCTTCACACATCTAATATCCATTCCTTACAGAAACTCAAATACATTCCACGACTTTTATATACACGCAAATGCAATTATTTTACATTAGGCAACTACTACTGAAACATCATAATTTTCATCACCACATAAAAAATCCAATGTTCGTTTCACTCAGTATGTAAATATTTAAAGTTTTTAAATATTTAATGTATAACTGCAATCAAAATGTTCAACTGATTAATTGTAACAACTATAAATTATAGTATGCGTATGGAATAATTTTTTGTTGTATCAACAAATGTGAATGTTAAAGGATAGTTAAGCAGAAATTTAACTTTAATTTCTGGAATAATATGCATAAAAATAAAAACACTTTTTGAAATTTCATACAATGTTCGAATGAAGTAACACTGGTTTACAAGGTAATAAAAATTACAAGTTCCAAAAGTAAACATTGCTTGTACCAAGGTGCCACAATAAATTATCGATGCATCACAATCCGAAAAATAATGAAACGTCGATAATTTCCTCATCCCTCACATTCAATTTACAAATTTTTCATCCCGAGTAATAGACCATCATTACCTAGAACTACTTGCCTCCGTTATGCTGAAGCAAAATATCACAATTTTGTCAATCGCTCGAGATGAGCATTTGCAAATTGCAGGGTTAAACGTATCAATACTTTAAAAGGTAAGGAGGAAACTTATTTATCCCCATTCCAGAAACCTCCGGTTAATCTCGTTTTCCCTGTTACCTTCATACTGTTATTTTACTGGACTATAGAATAATTATAATGGTGATGAAGCTGTCAATACTGGTGAGGAAATGAGTGCAACAATATCTGTTTCTACGTAAATTATGTGTCAACTTGAATAGACTTATAGGGGTAACAAAGAAAACGATTATTCTGGAATGGCACTTAAACAAATTGAAAAGAACATCGTAGCTAAAAAAAACTTCTATCCTGGGATGACTGTATTTTACATTTACTCAGAATCTTGTTCTATTCTGAAGCAAAAGCTTTTCTAATGACGATGTTAATTTCAACTTTAAAAGTTAACTACGCAGTCTTGTTTCGTTATCATACATTGTAATCGTACACAGTTTACTGGAAATTGACTATTCGATTTTTACTTTTTTTTCTTTTGTTCAGTCATATTCCGTAGCCTGGATGTTGTTTGCTACTGAATTTGGGGCTATCTCTTATTCAAATTTCGACGGAGGTTTGACTCGTCGGTGTGAGTCCTGCTCTTTTTCTTCGGTTCCATAAAGGTGGGTGCGATGTTTCATGTCAGTAGCTTGTGACTGTAACAAAAAAAAAACGAAAATCATATTTTGAACGTTAATAAATGCTACATTCCAACCAGCTCTCTGCAACTTCTTATCCTTCCTTCATACGTTTGAGTTTTCATGCCGGCCACGGCCGAGAGGCGGCGCCACCGGTAAATGCTCGTGCCGGTGCCGTGGTCAGCATAAAAACTCGACAGAAAGAAAGTTGTAGAGGGCTGATTTCAACATTTTTACATTTTTCCTGTTAAATACATTTCTCAGGTAAATTTATTGAAATCATAATTCTGTAAAAACAAAAATTATAAACAGTTTACATTTCAATTGAAATTTTAATTAACAAAGCTGAGTTGAAACGATTTTTTATTTTTTCCCTTTTACTCGTTTCCCAGGTAAATAAACCATCATTGAAAAAAAGGGTGAAACAACGACAGAACGACAATTTTTTAAATTGAGAATTGAAAATCTATCAATTCTTATGAATAGAGTGAGTAGAAATATGCACTAAAAAAGTATGTTTTTAGTGCATTAATATGCACAAAAAATTGTTATTATATGAACGATGATATGCTGATAAAATGAAATAATGATATAATTTAATTTAAATTCAAATAATTAAAACTGAAGATTTATCATTTCGATACTTACATAATTCGATTGAAGATAAATAAAATACAATTTATTTTTTAATTAATTCCTAAGTTGTGACAATTTTTCAAATTTTTATTTTCTCCGTTATTCTAGCCTAACATTAATAATTAGAATATAAATTTAAAAAAATAATGAAATTTAAAAATTTAATTAAAATTGAATATATGTGACGCTCCGCGAGAAAAGGGCCCTTATGCAGAGGTGGCATAAGGGCCCTTTTCTCGCGTAGCGTCACATATGATTACATTTGAATAACATGATATTTGATTGTAAAATTGTATTTAATACTCTATAGTATTATATTTAATACTCTGTATATAATTAATATTCTATATATAGAAAAAAATTATATATATATATTTAATTATAAAAGTGAATTGAATTAAATTAAAATTGCTTAAAATAAAAATAAACAAATGATAAAAAAAAATTAATAAATTAAAGTAAAAAATTAATAATTAGAAAAAAAAGTAATAGGTAAACTGCTGTCAAATCTGGAACATCATCCACATTTTTATTTCATAACATTTTTTACCTTTGAAAATTCGACAATAAACTTCTCAGTTTTAATAGAAATCACTTGAGATACGTATTTTCTTTTATAAATTAATAATCACGTTTTTTCTAACAAAATACCAAAAAAAGTTAAACTCACCATGCGATCCACCACTCTTTTTGGCAATTTCTCGTTTTCGGCGAAAATTTCAGATCGCTTGAACTTCCTTTGCGTACCATCTTCGAATTCGACCTGAAATCAGCACAACAAATATTTCATTAGACGCCTTGAATTAATTTGCTTCATTTTTTCATAAGCCACACAAATTTTCCAATTGACAAGACTTTCAGATAAAGATTATTTAAAGAAGTATAAATTTGAAAATTTTGTTTTACTTTCGACTTTGCAATAAATTCTGGAAATTTTAATTTTAAATAGCTATTCATTTAGATTTAACAAGACAAAAAATTTGTTTCTCTTATTAAACAAAAAATGTATTCTGAAACATTAAACATTAATAATAAAATCTTACCAAGCACGTGGTTAAATAATTTGTTCCAATGAACATTCCTTCGTAAGTTCTTCCATCCGTCCACATGACGGTCACTTCAGTATTTGATTGAGGCACGATTTCGTTTCTGCAGTTCTAAAAAGTAAAACAAAAAAAAATGTGTTATTACGAAATTTCACATCAAGTTTTATGAATTTTCAAACAATTCTGTAACGAATTTCCAACTCTCAAAACATGACAAACAAAAAAAAAAGGCAAAGGAGCGATATCGATCATGTTTTATTGAAAATTTGCAACAAAAATCTATCGTTTGTTAAAAAATGTATTAAAATACAACAATTTTTTAATTTTACGATTTTTTAATTAGATGTATGATCAAAAAGGAGTGATTATTTGAAAACTTTCAAATTCTTTATTAAAAAATTGAAAAAATCAGCAACTTAACAAACCTAATGTTTGAAAAGACATGAAAATTTTCAAATTCATGATATTAGTACTCTATGAAAATTTTTTTAATCGAATTTATTACATGTGAAAGTAAAAAAATGAAGGCGAGAAATAAAAGTTCCTGAAGTTACCAATAGTTGTAGATTCAATCAATGACAAATAGAAATTTTGAAATCGAAAAGGTTTCTGATTTTAATATTTGGGATCAGAAATTTTGAATATTTTGCAGCAAAAAACCAACTTAACTGCATTCTTATAAATTTGTGTTAATAACAAGATTTTTTCATCAAATTTACAACATATTAAACAAGTTGAACATAAGGTAACAATATATGCATTAAAATTATAAAAATAGACTAAACTAATGAGATATAAAAATGTTTTATTCGAAAAGATTTGTGATATAGACATTTTGTATAAAAAATGAAAATTTAATAAAATTTTTACATGGTATAAAAGTTCAGAGTTGCAATTTTACTGCAACATGTGCTGAAAATTCTGTTATAATAAGTGTATGATTCAGACATTTAATTGACAAAAATCATTGGATTTAAAGAAAGTTGTAAATAAGCTTAATAATAATTATTATAAAATAATATTATTTATTAAAAATTATTGGGAATAATAATAAATATTGAGAAGAATAATATATATTAAATTAGTATTATTAATTACAATTATAAATAAATAAAAATAAACTCGAAGACAGTTATAAATAATCGAGGCAAATTTTTGTTGACTTTACAGTAATTTAAATTCATCATTAAATGTCACGAAATTCATTCAACGTAGCAAAATCAAACATTTTTGTTTTCCATCATTCAAATTAATAACTTTTATCATTTTACTGGACTTTCTATTAAACTCTTAATTTGAAATAAATTCGATAAAAATTGATATAAAATTCAAAATAGTTGATTTCAAAGAGGTAAAAATTTTGTTCTTATCTCTGAAATAAATTATTATTAAATACAATAACCTCTAGTAGCATAAAAGGTAAAAAAGGAAAATAATTACCAAAATGTCACTTGGATACAGATCCGCTGAATAGGTGCCATCAGCAAAAACCACTACATAGTGAAGAGTTTTCGTCACTGCAATAACCTTGGTGTGATAGAATCTCTTATTTCTGTTTTTCGCAATAACAACGTCTCCAATTTTGGCTGTTTTATTCGGTCCCTCGACCCGATGTTTATGACATGTGGTCTGCAAAAAAATCAACAAAAACAAAATTATTATCAACAAACTTTTACGTATTCATTCAACACATCAAAATATCCTGACATATTATAATAATATAATTAAAAAATATTGTTCCATTAATTATACTTTTTATTCGAGTTTTTGAAAACAATCTTGAATTTCATTTAGATAAATTTTATAATTATAACAATTCATTGATTTACTATTATCAAATTGTAATAAAATATAAATGGGTTAAATGAATAATTTCATTTCACAAAATAGTATAGATAAACAACTATTCAAAAAATTAATTAATTAAATTAATTAATTACATAAGAAATATGAATTCCCAAAATCAGCTGTAGGAAAATTTATGAAAAGTGAAAAAATTACCATAAACTCATTTGAATTGCTTGGGGGTCTAAACAAGAGGGCGCCATGGACTTGACCACAAGTGGGGTGAAAGAAACCGTTGCATGTTTTGCATTTGAGGCAAGATCCTGATCGTTGGAAGCAGTACATGCACTTCTGATTAACACCATCATTGCTCATTGTGAGCACATTGATGGGTTCTTGGTATACCACATCCCGGAAAGTGACGCCTGGCGTTATCAAAGCACAAAAAATGTGGACCCATCCACCGTCGCTCGTGCGTTTCATGGAGCCTCCTCGTACCGGGCAAATGCAGCAACTCTGAAAACAAAAAGCACATAAATGAAACATTATTTCATGGAATAAGAAATTTTACCAACTTTTCAATGGAACATTGAACTCCATCCATGTTTTTGGAGATGAAGTATTTATCTTGAATACTTACATTCAGTTTTATTTATTTTTATTATTTATAAGATTTTGTAGAATTTTTTTACTATTCGTTTAGATATTAAGTAATTTCATGAATTTCATTAAAGTTTTTAAATCAGATAATAAATATTTTTTAATTATTAATGATTTTGCAGTATTTCTCTTATATAAGTTATTTTAAATTCGCCAGTCAAATAATGAAATAATTTTTTCTTCATGATATTTAAAAAGTTTAAGAATAAATATTTATTTTGTTGAACATAAAAGTTATAAAGAACTTTTAAAACAATTTTTCAAAAACTGTTTTAATATATATTAAATAATCTGATTACTTTTTGAATTTTTTCAGTATTTATAAAATTTATAGAATTTATAGTATTTTCATGAATTTCTCTATAATTTTTGAATCAGATAATAAAGAATTTAAAATGTATGGTTTTGCAGTACTTCTCTAATAACAGATATTTATGCTACAAGGGAGAAAGAGGATGATTCCAACGAGTACGAAGTTGGGCACGAGCGGAGCGAGTGCCCAAATGCACGAGTTGGAATCACCTTTCTCCCATGTAGCATACAATATTTTTTCCCATGCATGTACAAAAATAATGGCCACTTTTTTGCGTGGAACGTGGGAGGAAAATGCACTTTTTTGG
>JAPYZL010150457.1:0-32763 GCA_030522825.1 Platygaster orseoliae
TGCGTGTTTTTGATTTTTATTACCTAGGGGTAGTTTTTATTACCGACAGACGGCGAGTTTTAATGCGTGTTTTTGATTTTTATTACCTAGGAGTAGTTTCGTTTCCGACAGACGGCGCGGTGCGCCGTGTCGAAAATGCACCCCCTTCGTGTTGATTTTCAGGTGCGAGAAGTACCTTTTTGTGCGTGTTTTGCAAAAAATATCATTTGCAACTCGGACCTGAGGCGTGGTTTTGTTCTCGGACCAATTTATCAGCCTCGGCTACGCCTCAGCAGATAAATTGGCCCTCGCCCAAAAAGCCACGCCTTAGGTCCTAGTTACAAAATATACTATATTCTTAGTTAGTCCTGGTTCAATAATAAGATTTTTTTATTTTACGAACTTGGGAGTGTTAAAGCTATAAAAATTTTCTTTAACAGGGTCGAAATTTTTTATATAGGTATTCAATATAATTTAACTCGATTTTTGTCATTTTTAGGAAACTGTTAGAATTTCATCTTTCATTAATACTTTAGATATTTTTCATATTTCCTCATTATTCATAAAACTTAGAGGATTTCCTAATATTAAAAAATTTTATATAGCTTTCCTAAATTCGATGTTCTAGGAATCAAAGTGTTGAAAAATTTAAAAATATTTATATCAATTTTTAAAAAAATAAGTTCGAGACAAATTTATTCAAAAATCACTTCCAAAAATTTTTTCCTTCACAAAAACAAGCAAAAGATAGATTTATCATCTGGTGGAAATATAAGCTCATATACAAAAACTAAACACTCTTGTAATAAAAACATGTATCAGAATATATTATTTTTAAAACAATATTATATTAAATTTTTTGTGAATAAAGATAGCGACCATTTTGACACTGATCTGCAATAAATAATATTTCTCCTAAAAGAAACTTCCCACAATCCATTACTAAAGAATCTCCAAGTCTTGTGCGTTTTTACAAACGTAGTCCTAAAAATTTCCACGCATGCAGCGAACAATAAATAACATCAATTCATACGTGCATACGTCTTACATTTCTCATAAAAATCTGAACCGAGGCCAAGATTGCGTGAAGAGCTTTCCATGACAATCGGAGGAATCAAACCAACTCCCAACAAAGTCTTTATTGTCTCTTACGGAACATGCAAATCCTCGGCAAATTGCGCTCTGAATCACCGCGAAGATTAACAAGCCGCTGCGATGCTTCGTGACATGTTGAAAAATAAATACTCCGCACGTTTGGCTGAATATTAAGTCCTTTTCTGAGGTTTTTTTTTGTCCACAACAAACCCATGAGATTGTGCAACAATTTACGAGTTGTTGCGTGTGTCGCTTTGGAAACGCGTGACCAAAACTCGTCAATTGCAAAAGTTTTTGTTCCTGCGCGTATGGGAAGTAGGTGGATTCGACCAGTGATTTTCTTCGAGTTATAAATTTTTATGAGTTATGTTTCAGCGTTTACACATTGGCAGATATTACGTGAAAAGCCAGACTTATGAATTTAAATATGGTGGGACATAATAAGTTTCACTTTGTGAAACTTTTCAGTTTGGATCCAGATAAAGTTTTTAATAAAACCTAACTATTCTTTAGAACTTATCTTCAGTTTTACTTGAAGAAATATTTGAAACAGACCTCGAAACAGCAGCAACGAGAAACTCGTGATACCGGCAATCAACGTTTGTTAATCGATAGTTCGCATAATTACAACGCACACTTTTTCTAACCTCGTGCGATTTTCTCACGCCGCACGATGCGAAAAGGGAAGTCCCGTCGCTACCAATGCACGTGGCCATGATAGCTCAAGTCGAGTCTTGGCGTTTTCGTGTTAGCGGAAAATGGTTTGGATCCGAGTACGAATTGATAATGCTCTATGTGCAGAATTGTAGATGGAAGATAAGGGGCTAAGAAATTATGGGTTGCAGCACAAAGTATCTTCAGTAGAAGATATACCCTTGTAAATGGTGGTTTTTTTCACTGAGAGTCATTAGCCCACTTTTGCAATGAGTTTATATTATACTCATTCATTCAAATTATTGTGTGGATTGTGAGTTTGATTTTTAGAAGGATTTTATATAGTAAATGTAATGACAATAATTCATTCAATTTATTCCTTTTGGTTGTTTAACCGCTGGATGAACAAATGACTATTTGTTACTATTGTTCTTTTAAAGAAGGCGGAAAATTGAAAGGTAAAAAAGTCTGTATGAAATGTAAAATTTTAAAGGAATGTTGAAATCAGTAGATTTTTTCACAGATTTTTTGCAGGAGAACTGAAGTCTAGAATTATATTCAAAATCTTTCAACATATATATTTTTAGTAAAAATAAAAAAATGATTCACGTTTATGATTAATGTTTTGAACGATCATGTTTACAAAAAAACGCAGAATATTCATCATTGATATAAGAATATATAATAATATTGAGATTTTGGTTATCTCTGATCATCACTAATAACCTGAATCTTCCTCCTATATTTAAAAAAAATCCTAATCAGAAAAAGTAATGAGAATTGAAATTTCTTCCGTATCGCGAACTTCCGAAACTTTCGGTATTGAACCAGGGATCGAGACCAAGAAAGACTGGGTTACGTAAGGATTCGATACAAGGTCTCGTTCCAGATCGTCGTGTGTGACTCGGCTTCTTCTGGGCGTGGTCCTTGTTTACAGCGCATTCCGCAAGTTTCTTCGTGGTTCCGCGACGAGGTATTTAAACATTAATGGAATACAAAAAATAGCAACAACGTCGTCAAGTATTTTCCAACCATGTTCAAATGCCTGAGAAAAGTACCGCAGAAATAAAGCAACGAAAGCTACGTTCGTAAAATTCCTTAAAGTTTTTGCTCGTTTCTTAATGTCAAAGATTTTACAGGTTTTAAAATCTGAACATTGAGTTCTCACTTTTTTTTATAAGAAAAATGAGATGATGTTTAGCATTTTTATTATTTAGTAAGTGGTTCAAGGTGAAAATAATATTGCTGTCACATTGATGATCTAAAGAGGCGTGTAAGAATAAATTCTTAGAAAATTATAATTTTATTCTTGGAATATCTCGATAGGAGAGTATGATTTAAGATTTCTCAGATTTTGTGATTTTTAAGTTCTAAAATTATTAGAGTTGAGAGTTCACGTTTCTTGTATGTGTATGAAAAATAATTTTTTTTACTTCCTATTTTTTATATTTTTTCTGTATTTTTGCAACTTGTACTCAACTTAACTTATGCAACTCATACTTAAGTAATTGAAATTAAAAAAAAAGAAATTCGTTCAACTTTGAAATCTTACTTAAAATAAATAACGATTTATTTCTGATTTCAGTAAATACTCTTTTAATGATTTTCGTTCATTTTGTTTGATTATTTTAGTTACATTGTCTTTATTCTTACATGAAATAATAATTAATTTTACCTAAATTTCACGAAGATTTCAAACATACCTCACTATTTGTATGGTTGTGATGACTATACCGTATACCACACGTACTACAAAAATACTTTCAGTTGCATAAAATAACGGCAATAATTATTCTCTTTCAAAACAGTATCTCCAGAACGTAAAGAAGAGCCTCTATTTTCATAACCGCAGAAACTTTCTCATGTTTGTTTAGATTTGCAATCCGTACATGCGCGCATAAAAAATGCGTTTTTAGTACAATGAATTTCGCACGGGGTATTAATTATGCGATTATATAACGCACCACGTAAGCCGTGAATCAGCCGTGCAATCTCACATTTAAATCGAATTCTGACTCTTGATGGAAGTCTCCTCGATTGCCCTAATGTTGTTATTATTAGTCTCTACTTGTTTTTGCGTTCGGTGATTCAAATACAGTTTTTCTCATTTGTTCCGGTTTTTGAATCATCGAGTAAGTGAGATAATGACTGATCGACGCGAAAAAATTGGTCTTGAATTGCACCTCCAGACGGTTCGATGACTAATCTGATTATCTAAACGAATTTGCAATTCAAGAGTCAATTTAAGTTTTCGTTTATTATGACTTTTCTGTACTACTGAATTGATCATTCCCTGTATCTTAACAATTAAATTAATAATAGAAACGATTTTTTTTTACACCTTCATATATAGAGAAATCCAAAAAATTTTGTTCTTCCACAATTTGTTGAGAAACGTCAAGTACTACGAATAATTTTAGTTCGTCAAACACGTATCATATTTGTAATGGAATCACAATTTTAAAAAACATACGTCGAAAAAAGTTTTTCATTTTTAAAAATAACATTTCATTATATTGCAAAAATTCACGTGATATTGAAATGAAGGAAGAATTTACGCATTATCAAGTATTTGGCTCGAAGGAACTTTCACTTACAACGAAAATGTGACAATACTTCCGAAACAAAAACCAGGAGACAAAAGATTGCACCTTGACGATTTGCAATTCAGGCCAAGTTTGCAACAATGAGCCGAACGAAATCAAAGTGTCAAGTTAAAAGGAACCAAGGTAAATGAAGAAACTTTTTGTACAACGTCGAAAACGTTTTAGGCGTTTCCTGTACGCAAGGACATAAGTTTGTTTTCTGGAATAAGGTTAGTGGGAATGGAGGAGGGAAGGTTTTGAAATTTCGTGGTCTTTTGTGGTAGAAATTCTGGAATTTTCAAGTATGGTTAATGTATTACGTCAAAATTTCTGTTTGTTTTAGAACAGATGACAGTTTTGTTGAATAAATGGATGTTTTATGGCTTAAATGGTTTAAAAAAATGATTTGACTATAGCAATTCTCGAATTTCTAGAATTTATTAACGAAGTACAGAATAATAGTTATGTAATATTGAAACATCATCATAATTGCTAATGGAAATGAAAGATTTCATTTATGACATTTTTTTATTTTGAAAACCCTAAAAATTTGAGAATATCTGAAGAAATTAATGTCGTTGGTGATAAATAACAAATCTTGGGTTTTATAATATTTTTAATTCATGTGCATAAAGTTACTTTCAAAATTATACACTGAGAAAAATATGTACTTTTCACTATAAAACAATTCTAATTATACTTTAGACTCGAATATAACACTTGTAAATAAAAAAACTTTTTTGCATAATATTTGCCATAAATATAGTGTAATGAATAATAAAATTCTTTTTCAAAAAGTGTAATATTCGAAACCGAATTACGATTACAATATTTTATAGTAAAGAGCAATGTATTTAGAATACTTGTAGTAAGATAAAATTTTTTTCGAAAATCGTGAAATAAAACGGAAATTCCTTATAAATAATACATTTTTTAAAATAAATTTGTTTATTTATATATGAATTACTTGTTCTAAATATGGAATCTTTTTTATCTTCACCCATACTGCACGAAAAAAAAAGATTTGCTGTATATATTAGCTAAAAAATATGTGCTGTTTTAACACAACGCGACAGAACGAATTTTTTTTGTAGCACCAACTCATGTTAGGTTAAGCACAAAATTTTATTTTTTTGTAATTTTGCTGTGGTAGCAAAAAAGATTTGTTGAGATGATAAAAAATAAGCTACTGCTGCGAAAACATTTGTTCTGTGACGTTGTGTTGAAACAGTACATTTTTTTCTGTGTGAGAAAAAATCGTCTTTTTTAAGGTGAGAAGTTAACTCAATATAGTGATGATCATTTCGATAAATATTGTTGAATATGAAAGAAATTTTGAGAAAAAAGTGCAATATTTGAGATTACAGAACCATGATAACAATATTTTATGGTACAAAGTACAATATTTTTTTCCTCAGTGAAACTGAATTTTATTTCATTTACCTCCAATCACGAGATTGCCAAGAGTGCAAATGACAACAATCAATGTCAAAAACCTTAATTTTTAAAATATTGATAATCAAATAATTCTACAGAGAATCAAAATTACGAATAACAGCAAGTCATGATCTCTAACGTTGAGAAACAGCAAAATTAAAGAACCGTAATTATATAATTTATCATCATTTCCAAAGCTATACATTTTTGAGCATTTCCCTATAAAGATTCACTGAAAAAAATAGTACAATAAGTTGACAATTTTTCTAGAATAACTCTGACTGGTAAGATAAACCGACAGTCAAACTTGACAATTTACCAGTTAATTCTTCACCTTACATCCCTATCACAGTTGTATCTAAATCAATCATATAACATATTCGTAGAATATCCGTCATATTTTATTTTCTATTGTCTCAAACCACCAAAAAAATTCCTTTTGCTCTCGGTCCACGTGCTCCAATTTAGAGGTTAGGATCCTAACTAATCACGCGTCACTCGTCAAAGGCCGCGCGCGGGAGAAGTTCCTCGTGGCGTGAGAACTTCGGCGCATGGTGCAAGTGGCCTCACCTCGCGCTCTCTTTTTTTCTTCTTTTTTTCTCTTCGTTTCCCTCGTTTTCCCGCGTGATTCTTCTTCTCCCCCCGCGTGTCTGCGACCCCCCACTCTCACGGATGACCTCTCGTTGTCTCGACGCCGTTTGTTCCGCGGGAATAAATGTCTACGTGCTGAACCGCGACGCTTTTAGTCCCGCGACGAGTCACAGCTCGACCCGACCTGGAGGTTTCGATTTTGACCCTCCCCAGGACTTCTGCCTCTTCGTTCAACAACAGCGAATATGAGAAGCTGGTCCATCGAGTAGGATAGACGATTTTCTCCCGCGATTGTCTTGCTAGTCCTGCAATTATACCTCAGTGCCAGGGAACATGGGGTTGCTCCAGAAGTGCTTGTGGTCTCGAGTAAGTGCCGAGTTTCTGTGATGCAGTGAAAGTGTTTTGTATGGAGTTACCATGGGTTTTATTGTTTTGTGGATTATGAAGTTGGGGGCTGATTATGGGTAACTTGGAAATATTACTTTGGTAGAAGATGAGGTGGTAGGTGGATGTGGAAAGCTAGGTGGAAACTCCAATTGGTCATGACCAGTTGGAAACTGTATTTGGAGATTGCTATTGGATTAAAAATTTCAAAAGATGAAAAGGGTAAATGAATTCATGAGAAAATTTGTGGAACATCGAGGCCCAAAGTTCAATGTAAGGCCCATAAAGGCAGAATGATTGAAAGTTCTTATGGCAATAGTGACCCTTTTATTCATTCATCATTTTGTTTGAAATTTCGGATTATCATTGGACTTTGTCATTAGTCATAACCAATTGGAGTTTCCATCTGAATTTTTGCACAACATACTGAAGATGTTCTTCATTTTTATTTATGTTGCAACTGACAATGGCGTGCTTTCTGTTAAAGAAGCGTTGTATTCGAAAAAGATGGATCAATATTTTGTGAAAGTCGTTAGGACGAATTTGAACATAGAAATTTCGTTGAAAGAGAGGGATTTTATTTTCATTTAGGCTCTGTAACTTTTAATTGTAAAATATCGAGACTGGCAATTTGTAGTTTATGCGAATACAAAAAAAAAGTTGCCTGAAATATATGAAATCATATAGTTTAATACGAATATGAACATATAAAAATACTTATTCGTTACTGAACAATATGCACAATATGTATTATAAGCTAAAATTGCATAAAAATAATTTTCTTTTACTTAAAATTAAGCGTGAATATATGATATAATGATGATTTACATTAAGCAACCATATTTTCGTGTGATTAATTTATATGTAAATATAAATTTTTATATAGCTTTCAGAAATTCGATGCTCTAGGAATCAAAGTGTTCCAGAAGTTTCTAATTTTTGTATAAATTCTTAAGAAAATAATATTGGTACAGATTTTTTCAAAAAACTCCTCTTAAACATTTTTTCTATTCGAAAAAAAAGGAAGTTTGAAAAAAATCTCAGGTTTTTGAAGAAGAGAAGAAGGCATTTCGATGAAAAAGAATACTACTATTTTCAGCCCTTTAGTTATACAACGTATCATTCATCAATTTCTTGTGTATAACCTAAAATTTTGCAAAATGAGAAAATGTCTTCTTTTACGAAAATAAAAAATTTTTTCCCATGCATCCGTAAAAAAGGCCACTTTATTTCTATCGAATGCGGGAACAAAAACCCCTTTTTGAGGTACTCGGAAATCAGCGGGAAATATCAACATAAACCCTGGGAAACATTCATTAATCACGGATCAGGCAAATTTCTACCCTGTGATCCGGGATTTATGAATATTTTCCTAGGGTTTTATTGATAACTCCCGCTGATTTCCGAGTACTCCAAAAAGAGGATTTCGTTCCTGCGTTCCGATTCCAACTCGTGCAATTGCGCACTCGCTTCGCTCGTGCCCAAACTTTGCACTCGTTGGAATCATCCTTTTTCTCCTTTGTAGCATAAATATCTATTGTAGATTATCAGTAATCCATGAAAGTCGTTAAATAAAACTGTGAAATTCTGGGATTTTTTACAAATTGTTTTTTCATTTCTGGATCTAAGGCTAATCACGAAAAATGGCTAACGAATTCAGATCGATCTAGCCAATACTGAATTTTCACAATTCCTTTAATTTGCCTAAATTTTTATGTTGTTATATACGCAGATTCAAGAAATTTGAAGAAAAGGAGGTTTCAATGACAATTTTTCACAAACAAAGAAAAAGTGATATGTGAGATTAAGGACTTAATAAACTTGAGTGAAATTGAGAGTGAAGAAATTAATGTTCAAAATGATGACGATTTTGGCCAAAAATTTTCTGCAGTAGAATTTTTTTTAATTTGGTTCCTACACTGAACAAAAAAGCCTTGAAAGAATGTTTGCTGGTTCGATATAATTATATATATTTTATTTTCCATTACTAGGAAATTGAAAGTTGAACTTTTTATTGGGCCATTTATAAAATAAAAAATTAAAATTTGAGTTAGACGAAAATTTTTTCATATACATTTATTTCGTAAAATTAAATGTACTTTTTCGGTTTTCTAAAATTTTAAATTGCCAGATTAATTATTAGATTAAATATTGATCGGATATTGAACGTCTTTAGATTCAGTCGAAGAAAGTGTTAATAGACAAAAATATTTATATTCAATTACAAAGTTCATGTTAATTGTCAAATTCCCAGAAAAGGTTGAATTTGCGAATCGCTCGGAATCAATTTACATAATAACCTGTTGACCCGAGCGCTCCCTCAATAGTAGGTCTTGATTGCTACTAATAAACGCTTGCACCGTTAATTAAGTCTAACCAAAAATTGCTTCTTGTTTGTCCCAATTGTTCACGAGTCGAATATAGAAAAAATTTTTAAATTGCAGTTTACTGTATAGTTATAGTCGTAAGAAAAGAGGAATTATTAAGAAATTATGTAGACAATAAATAGAAACTTAATGGAACTTGTGTTATTTTATATAAATAAGATAATTAAAATTTTGACAATTTTTTGTGCTAGAGAATCTCTCAAAAAATCACAAGTACAAGTTTTTTGATTGAATTCGTAGTTTGAAAATGAATCGCATTGATCAGAAGTACAAAAAATGGATTTTTTGGTTAAAAACCGGAAACATGAACTCTCTGAATTTTTTCAAATTGAAAAACATTTTATCATAGGAATGCCAGTTATTTTAAATACTTTGATAAGTATACTTGAATTTATCGGAAATGTTTGAAAAATTTCAATACATACTTGAATTTTAAGTGTCTGAAATTTTTTTCAAACATTGCAAAATTTGTGCGAGAGTAATGTCATGATATTTTAATCACTTCAAAAGATCAAAGACAAGTTTCAAAATTTTTCAAAATTATTCGGATTTCAATTTCAATATAAATATTAATATGTATGAATTCATTATCAACTTCCATTATCAATAACTTTTATATATAAATAACCAAAGTCTTCAACGAAACTTGTGTCTTTTTTTTGAGACACCACAGCAACTAAAAATTTTACTACTCCAATCATAAATTCATTTCATTATTATGTCAAGCACCAATAACTATAAATACATTTTTTCCATGGCCATGAAAACTATACTGCATCATTTATGCGAATATTCCAAATCTTTTGAAAAAACGTAATCCAAAATATGCCATATCTGGCCTTGAAAAAAGTGGAGCGTCACTCGAGCATTACAAAGCAAGATCTCATGAATATAATGCGAAATGACCGCTGATTTGTCATTGGCATTTGGCATTGGATCGTTGAAAACTCGAGCGCGTTTTCTCAGGCAACTTCGCGCTTCGTTCGTTCGACTTTTAGTTTTTCCCTCGACCGATATCGGCGAACGCGTTCGGCTTTTTGCACCTTTTTACTAGAAGACAATCGATGACTCGGATGTCTATTTTCCATGGCGAGGACATCTAAGTGTTGTTCAAGTTTCGAGGCCACTTATGACAGTTTTATTTTCCTCGCAAAGCATAAAAAAGTTGGTGTGGGATGATGCTGTTTCGTTTGGTTTGTTACATGATAAAAGATTTTTTTTGAACACGTGGACTGTGTGGAGAGAAAAATGTTTTTTTGAAAACAGTTTGGGGATGCAATATACATGAGAAAGTAGAAATAACTGATATTTATATTTTACTGGATTATTCAACGAATGAGATGTGGAATGAGAAAAGGGACCTAAGGACCAAAACAGTGTAGTTGATTACCTGATTAAAAGCTCTCGGTCCCTTTTCTCATTCCAAGTCAGGAAGAGTGCGTGAATTTAAAGGTGGTACTTTTGCTGATATGAATCGGAACCTTAAAAAAACTGTTCCAAAATCGTGAAAAATAATGAATTTCCTTAATACGTTAAAAAAATTGGTATATGGTTGAAAATTTTTAAATTCATTCTTTAAACTATAGATGATTCTAGTACTATAAAATATTCAGAAAAATATGTATAATCGAGTAGTATTTTTCACTTTTTTTGATATTTCACGAATTTTTTCGAGTTTTTTCCGATCTGAATATGGCTCAAAGTATTTGTTGTTAATGAGTTTTCAATTATTTCTAAGAATCGTATATTTCCATTAAAATTTTCGATATTTTATTTGATTTATTTTTGAAAATTTAACGTATGTAACAATATTAATGAAGTTTTGAATATTTTATATTTCCATTTTTTACTTTATTTATAAATATTTTCCCGTATCTCAAGTTTTCCGAATTGTTCAGAAATTGTTGCTCTGATTTCAATTTTGAATAAATTTTTCACTTTACTTGATTTCCTGTATTTCTAAATTTAAAATGAAATGTTGAAAATAATCGACATTCTGAGCAATAAAAACCTTTTCTAAATTTGTTTAATTTCAAGAATGTAACACTGCTTCAATAGTTTACGTATATAAAAATCATGGAAATTTTCCTGCATCTGAAAAATCTATGAAAAGTTTCTGAAATTCTACAAATTCATCGAATTTTTCAAAACCATTGAGAACATTTATAATATTCAATGTTTTTTTCAGATTTTCAGAAATATACGAAATCAACACATTTATATGATATGAAACAAATTAGAAAATAACATTAATAAATATATATAAAAATAAATTAATTAAATTCAGTAAATTAATAAGAAATAATAAATTATAAAATTATAAAAAACTCATAATAAAGTAATAACAAATAAATAAAATTATCATATAATAAAATAATAAATGATAAAATGATAAAATAATAAATAATTAATTTAAAATATTTTAAAAATATAAAAAATTTAAATAAATAAAAATATTAACTCGAATTCTTCATATTATACTATGTTTCTGATTTAAAAAAAAAATGCAAAGAGTTTATATAATTACTCAAAATCAAAAAAATTTTTTCAATATTAATAAAATTTAATGAAGTCTTCTAAAACTGAGCGAATTTTTCAATTTTAAAGAAATATTGACGATATAAAAAATTCCATAAACACTATTTGGTTAGTTTTTCACAATTTTTCAATTACACTGAATTTCTTAAAAATACTGCCTTTATACAATAAAAAATCTGTTGATTTCCAAATACTTGAGAAATAGTAGACCCACCATATGTAGTTTTACGAAATTTTCAAAACTTCGCAGAAATTTAAATATTCATCAGTGTTTCTTGGAATTCCACGAATTTTCATAATTGTTTAGAATCATTGACATACTTATACATTCCCAGTATTGCGTAATTTCAAAAAATTTTTAATCACTGGTTTTGAATTGGAATTTCTAATATTAACAATGATATCTGTTCAATAGAAAATTAGTTGATTTTGAAAAGTTCTTAGCTTCTTCCTTGTTTCTGTAGTTTTGCAGCGTTTTAAAATTATTTAATGCTCTTTTAAAAATGTTTTGAAATTTAAAAAATTTCTTGAATTTGCAATCTGCAGTCAAATTCACTGAGTATGAGTAAAATTTTATCGATACTTAATACTCCAATTGGTTTAAAAAAATATTGTCTCTGCAAGAGTTGAAAATACAATAAATTATTATCACCAATCAAAAATTTTAATTGAAAATCTGGATTATTGGCATTGCAAAAGATTCAACTCTTTTGTCATTTGGTATATTATTTCAGTAAACCTGCATCAAAATAATTATAATAACCTTCATGCAAATGCACGCATAAGTAATTAATTTTTAATTAAGGAATAATTATTGTAAAACTAAAGTCAATGCTGCAAGAATTGAAAAATACTGTGAATTCAGTTCCTCAAAAAATCATAAAATATTTGTAAACTCAAGATATCAGAAACACAGTAATTATAAATTCTGAAGCTGTAAATAATATATTACTAATACAAAATGGCTTCCAATCTCTAGTTGACGCATCAATGATTTTGCAATCATTGAGAGGTAGACGGTTTAATGATGTTCAATCTTTAATCTTAAAACTACTTTTTTATGTTTCAAGGAATCTGCAATAATGCTTTTTTAACATTCATCTCGTGGCACTCATTCAAATTTGTCAATGATCATACAATGTTTGCAATATGATAAAGCACACTTGTGATGTATGCAAGAAAGTATTCATCTTTGATGAATCGTGCTGAAATTCAGTCAATCATGATGCACCATTGAATGAGCAAGGATACACCGCAGTCTTTAATAGCAAATAATTACCACACTTTTTGGTCATTCAAGGTGTATAAATCATCTATACATCTTGGAATATTCCTATTGTATGGATTTTCTTGTTTGACCTACGATGTATCAATCATTGCACAATCAAAGTCAAATCAGTTAATAGCGTATCTTTGTGCCAATGCAGTTTAAGTGTTAATGATACAATCCTCGATTAACTTATGAGTGAGTTTTGAATGAGTATTCTTTGAGTCAACAAAGACATTGCTCTGTTGATCCATGAAAACGTCATCAATGCAACATCAAAGCACTATAATAAATTTTCTTTCCATTGCAAAATGATGTCAACATCAATACACTTTTTGAATCACTCAAACATTGCCATTCATTCTTTCATTCGATGCATCAATGATTGTGCAATCATTGAGAGGTATAAAATTCAATGATGTGTAATGTCTAGTCTCGAATCTGCGTTTTGATGTTGCAATGAATGTGCGATGGTGCTGTTTGAACGTAGTATCTTTGACCATTGATGTTGTAATTTTGGTCAGTCATGATTCAGCATTGTACATGCCGCATGATTTCCTCGCACTGAAAACTCTCCTTTTCCACGTCTCGCAATATTCATGACGTAAGAAAACCGAATTTCAGAAAGCCGCCTTCATTTCAATCGTCGTCACACTACCAATCGTCGCGTCACAACTGGACCTGCCGCCGGTACCAGAACATAATTACAACAGCATTAACCACCACAGAGACTTGGACTATCGAAACATTCTCGCTCGGCTAGAATTTTTGGGCGCCGAAAGGTGCAGCGCAAACGTCGCCTCGCAATGGAATTACGAGACCAACGTCAACGACTACAACCAGTTAGAAGCAGTAAGTGGTTCGTTGAAGTTTTTACGAAACTTTGAAACTTCTATGCAATATTATTATTCTATGAAAAAGTTTGTGAAGAAAAAAAAAATGGATGAAACAATGTTAAGAATATGCACAATAATAACATAAGTCATTATTGTGATGACGACGTACCTTACAAGTAAAAAGAGATCCTTGACCTCGCGTTGACGCGAAGAATAAGTTGGCGAAAAAAGTTCCCGCGGTCAAACCGGACCGCAAAAAGTCATCTTTAGACATGTTTTCCATATGGAAATCCTTACCAGGCGATTAAATTGCGGGTCCCCCGTTCCGGGAGCGCTCACGTGCCGTTAATTGTCGAGGGACTTTCCATCGGCGTCGAACTCCGCCATTGTTGCGCAATCCCGTAGAGCACATAAAGCGTCCCTTGTGCTGGAATCGCCGCTGGCAATTAGCTGCTTGCTAAATGACCACAATTTCATGCATTTTCGTCACCTTTTTCGAAATTCATTTCACTGGTCTTCATTAACGTGCGTGTTGATGAAAAAAATTTAAATACTTTTTAGCTGGAAAAATGAAATGCAAAACACTTATAGTAGTTATAATTCATTTTAAACTAAAAACTCTGGTTGGTGACATGAATTTTTGAAACTTTTTATCATTTTTTGTAAATTCATTTGTAAAAATGGGATTAACTTACAAATTAAAACTGACAAACAAAAATTTTCATGATTTTACTGCTTGACTCAATCGTTTAAACCGAATGTAAAGAAGGTTGATTTGTCAAGAATTGGCTACGTTCAATCTTTCTACTAATAAAATAATGTAGGCAACAATAAATAAATAAGTGACGTTTTTTGCAGCTTCAAGGCCAAAGACTCTACGCTGATTTCCAAAATCAAGCATGGCTCTTGCTGAGCAAAATCGACATCAACAGCATTCGCGACCCAATCATCCGAAGGAGACTTCAATGCTTGTTTGTGGTTGGCACGAGTGCACTTCCACCAGACCAGCTAGACAGGGTAACTAAAAAATTCCAATTCAATGAAGATCAGAATTTAAAATTTCAAAACTAATTCCTAAAACTTAGAGTGTTGTTCCTTTACTTTATTATTCCTTATAATTCAGAAAATTAAGAAATCTAGTAACTAACAATTCAGTATTGAGCAATTAGTATAAAAATATTATATTTTTCTACTGCTGTTCAGAAGCAAAGTTTCCACTTGCAGAATTTTGAACCAGCAACCAGAAATTTTATTCAGACAATTTAAATTTTTTCCAAGTATAATATACATTCATAAGGAAATTCTCGCGAAGATTTGAATGATTGATTAGCATGCAAAAAAGAAATCGTCCATCACGTTCGAAAATGAGCGTAATATTCATCAGCCTTAATTACCTTTCAGTACAATCGTCTCATTAACGACATGCTCTCCGTTTACAACAGTGCAACGATCTGTGCGTACAACGACCCCTTCAATTGCGGACTTCGACTATATCCTGGTGAGTAAAAGGAATTTATCGATTGATTATTGGATACTAAAAACAGCAGATTAAATAGGAAATTATGAAAAATCACAGAAACTTTCATTCATGATTTGAAGAAATAAGTTACGTAAATAAATCAGAAAATTTATTCAATAACTGTTGTGAAATATGAGAATTCATAGAAAAATGTAAAAAAATATGCATAATTTGTACAAAATAATTTTAATTTGAAAATAAAAAAAAAAAAATTGTCGTAAATTATGTCAATTTACAAAACACTGTAGAATATTATATCAATCGAGTAGAAACAACAGATTACTTGTAAATAATAAAAACATTGATTTAAATAATCTGAGGTTAAAATGCTATTAGAAACAATAGAAAGTATTTGCAAGTCCTATGATATTAGAATAAAATCATAGAAATCATGAAACAACAGATATAGAATTATTGCAAATAGAGGGCTCTATAAAGAAATAAAAAATGGAAAATTACATGACGTTCAGCAATATCATGAAAATTCTTGGAAAATTATACGTAATCATCTGCGATATTTTAAGCGGCTGCAACAATGTTGGAAGCGATTCCCCATTATTATATAACAATTCAACGATACATGAAATTGGTTATTTTATGTAATAATATAATATGCAAACCTCACAAACGTTACCATCTGTGTTTCTAAAACTACGTTTGATTAAACGAAGAAAGTTAATTAAAAGTACAGGAAGTCGTATAAAATTTTTATAAATGAATAATTTACGAAAATTTGTACAGTAGTTATAGAAATAGAATCGTAGATGGAAAAATGTTTAGGAGAAGTTTTTTGAAAGGTATATTTCTTTTAGGATTTCATGAATTTTTATCTTTGATGATATGATTTAGAGTTTTGTCATGTTCATTTTTTATGATCGTATTTCATATAATGGAATTCGATTTCTGGGAATTTCGAGTCACTGAGGTTTATATTTTTTTCTATAACTGTTAGAAATTATTATGATTTTTTTTGTATTTCGACAACTTTGAAGATTTTCTGAAATTAAATGGATTTTTATTCGGATTTCTAGAATTTGATGGTGTAAGAATCGAAGTTTTACATAATTATTTTATTTTTAAGATTTTAAAGAAAATAATAGTCTGCAAATACTAAAAATATTTCATTGGTTTTACGAATTTTCCCTTTCAATTTAATTTGGAAGATTTTGTAGTATATACTTTTTTGTATTTAAATGAATCCTTTTATAGATCACTAGAATTTAATACTATATTTTTAAAATTTCAAAGATTTTAAGTGTATACATTGATTCAGAAGGTTTTGGAATTTCAAAGGAATTTCAAAGATTTTGATTGTATACTTTGATTCAGAAGGACCTCTTCTTGAAATTTAAATTATTTTTTCATTATTTTCCATTTTTTTAAAATTTTTACACAATAATTTCGTATATAATATGTTAAATCTTTGAAAATCAATCGAATACTAGTATTTCTTGTATTTTTTTGCGTTTATAACATTTCTTGAACTCAATGCATAAGAATTCAAATTTTAATATGTTTTCAGTAATTCCATGAATAATTTACATTTTGAACGTCCTACCGATTTCGTGTATTTCTTAATTTTTTGAAATTATTTATAAGGTTCCATCCCTTTTTTTATTATTGTTATATTTTTAAAGTTCAACTTTATTCTGTTATATTAAGTTGTTAGAACTTGATATTTTACCATTTGAAGTATTACAGATCATACGTATTTTTTCAGATTTTTCAGAAAACAGTTTTGTAATCAATTTCTCTGTCTTTTAATATTCCTACGAAATTCGTACGACTTGAAAAATTTTCTGATATTTCAATGATCCAGGATTGAAAGTTTTTGTATTTTTAGCATTTCCGTAGATTTTCATTACACTACATTATTCACGCGGTGAAAAAATTTTTCAAAATCTTATTTTTACCCTTAAGATTCATTTTTGGAATCCAGTTTGAGAAGAAATTCTTCCTTAGCGTGGATAATTTTTATTTTCTTGTTACTATATATAAAAACTCCGAATTTATTTAGGTTTTTTTTTCGGTAATATTTTTTTATTCTTACATTTATCTTCGATCTTTTCCTGCATCATTTTTCATTGCAATAACTTTTTTTAACTTTTAACACCTGCAAAAAACTTCGTTTTTTCCATAAAATTACACAACAAAATATACCCCAACACTACTATCACTCTTAAACATAATATGCGAACTTTATAATAATCCTCATCAACATTCCTCGAATACATAATCTCAGATTTTCCGTTTTCACGCATGCCACGTGCCCACAGAAGTTTCACTTCCAGTGTCCATTTTATTTCCACACGTTGCATAACCGTTAATTTAACGATACACTAACGCGTTAGCTTTGATCGCTTCAACGAGCCCGGTTACAAGTGAACTTATCAACGACAAAAAAACTATTTAAAATCAGATCAAGAGTAAAAGCGCCGATCGATAGACCCCCAATCCGTAAATAACGCGATAAATAGCTCTCGGAAATTAATAACACGCGTCGAGCTCATTACGGGGTATTAGGAATGCGCGAAGCGCGAGCGGAAACGCGGTTCCGGAGATGAAAATTAATCTGTCGATGAGGAAAATTCAGTTCCCCGTTTGTTGCCAGCTCGCGTCAAATGTGAAAGCGCGAGATACGAATCGCCGATTTTACGGAAAACGTGTAATTTGTAAATCGTTACTTCTGGCCAGCGCGATTAATGACTGGGTGACGACGCGAATTATTGGTTTCGCAAATCTATGGGCATGTGAATGGCGGTATTTTAGAGTGTTGGTTTTTCGTTCTCGATAAATTGCGATGGATCGATGATTATTAGAAAATATTGAATTAAATGAACGATGAATAACTACATAGAGAGTAATTTTTGGTTACAGCAACCATTTATTTAGTAAAATATGAGTCCACCAAAATTTTGGGCAGTACAACAAAAACTCAAGGCATGATAACCAAATTATTGGTTATTGCAATTTGATGATCAGTCATAGAAATTGAACATTAGTTTCTATAACAGAAGCTGTGGATGTCATACCCAAAACTTTGGTGGGTCCATATTTTACTAAGTCAATGGTTGCTGTAACCAAACCATTTATTTTTCTATGATTGGAGTATGTTTTTCTTTTTTTGGAAGAAACTGTGGTATTTTTTACATATCACGCGACTTCTTTTTCACTTCTTCCCATATTTGTACTAAAAGTTTTTTTTTCACAATTGAAAAAATTAATCTCCTTAAACACCCACGTAGTAGAAAAAAAATTTTTCCAAACACTTGACAAACAATGGACACGTCAAGGATTTTCGAAAAAAAAGAACAATAACAAACGAACACGATTTATTGTTCGTTGATGTTTTTTTAAAGAATAATTTAAGTGAAACTATGTAGTTATTCTCTATTTTTCTCAAAGTGTAGAAAACAGCGAATTTTTGCTTAAGGAAAAGAATTATCGTTTTTTACGACATTCTAGATAATATTCAATTTTTCAATATTTTTCCCTTGAAAGAAAATACATAATTTGCTATGTTTTTCCTGAGTCAAAAATCATTTAAAAAAACGATCATTAATGTTTTTGAAAGGAAAATTCAGTCGTACTTATTATATAAATTTCTCGTCCATAGAAATCTCACACGTGATGTCGAAAAGTCGTGACTGGGACGAGTTGCAATACACGTGGTTGGAATGGAGAAGACGCAGTGGCAGCAAAAACGTCAAGGAACTTTACCAGCAACTCGTGCAATTGGTCAACGAAGCCGCGCAATTGAACAGTATAAACAACATTCCTGAATTTAGTTTACGATCCCGAAATGCCAAAAAAATTATCCATCTTATTGTATAACGTGTAATAAAAGTCGTCATCATTTTCTACGAAGAAAAATTCCGATGTGCTTCTCGAGGAAACACGATTTGGACTAGGAAAAAACTTAATTTGAACTCATCTTATGAAAAATGTTCAAATTTTCATTAAAATGAATCAAAATATTCATATTTGTTTTAATGAACAAATTGTATAATTGTTCAAATTATATATTTTCCATACATAAATATACTATAGAAATATACTATATATTGCATAGTATTTTTATATAACATTTTTAATGAAGTATTTTTACAAATTTGTAGATTTCACCTCTGCAGCAGAAATGTGGATGTTCCCTTATGAAAACCCGACTTTCGAGCAGGAAGTCGATGAAATTTGGGAGAGCGTGCGTCCTCTTTATGAAGAATTGCATGCTTACGTGAGGCGGAAACTGCGAGAGCATTATGGGCCCGAGAAAATAAGTCCCAATGCACCGTTGCCGTCGCATATTTTAGGTTAGAAATGAAATAATCACTTATCTTGTTCATCGGCAGTGATACGAATGTTTTACACTCATTTTCATTCAACTTCATGACTGTTTGATAATGAAAACAGGCAACGTTTGGGCTCAATCCTGGACCAACATCATTGATATCACTGTGCCTTATCCAGGAAAAAATTATCTGGACGTGACTAATGAAATGCAAGCTCAGGTAGATGACTTAATCATTGTATATTGTGTATTTATCGGTTTGGAAAAAATTGCAAACAGTTTTTTGTATTATTAGAATGGATCGATGTATTTTATGTATTTTTCTCCTGCTTAAAATTGAAGAAATTTGAATTTCTTTTAATTTCGAAAAATGATTTTGAACTAAAGTATCTAAGAAAAATGATTTCGTAGACAAATGCAATATTATTTATTTATCGGGAAGTATGGTTGTATTATAAAAATAAATAATTTTTTTTGTCTTCTTATCACTGGTTAAAATTTTTTTTCACTTATCGTTTTGAGTAATAATTTTTTTCTAGGGATACACACCAATAACGATGTTCCAAATCGCAGAAGAATTTTTCCTCTCTCTTAACCTTTCGGCCCTTCCTCCAGAATTCTGGGCTGGAAGTATTTTCGCAGACCCCGGTGACAGACCTTTGATCTGTCAGGCGTCAGCTTGGGACTTTTGCAATCGCTTGGATTACAGGTAAAAAAATCATTGTACACTGAAAACTCATTTATATCCGCTCTATCTCACTCTAGACTCGTTTATATCCGCGATTTCAATACAATTTTCGGATATAAACGAGTGTAGAGTGAGATAGAGAGAGCGGATATAAATGAGTTTTCAGTGTATACCTGAATTAAATTACAACCATTGCATTAAATAAACAAAGTTTTTCTTATACTGAGAAAAACGTGTGTTTACAGTATATATCGTGTTGAATTTCGTATTTGTCAGGGAAATTTATTAAAACTTAGGAAGTTTTAAAATTTTCAATTGAATTTTTCGGTTTGTATATGTTAATTTTTAATAAATAGCTTCTGTAAACAAAAAAGGTTTTATAATTGCTTTAATCGAGATATGAGATTCATAAACTTATAATTATACATACAAATCTTTTTTGATATAAATAAATATTTCTCTCAATTACAAAAAAATTTTAATTTTGGTGGGATTATATAATTTTCTATCTTTGAAGATCTGGTTTCAAAAGTTTCAAAAGTTTCAAAAGTACAAATGTCCAATTTTTCAAATTTCGGAATTTATAATTTGTGTAACTTATGGATGGTAAAATTGTACATTTTTTGTTTTTGTAATTTTTCACTGACGGGTTTTTAACCCTGTTAGTATATTTTCATGATTTTCATATCACTGAATTTTTTTTTTTAATTTCTTGGAAAGATTTACGATTTATTCATGGATTGTCATATAATTTCTAAAATCTGAAGCATAAGTGTTCGAGGTTATGAAGGATTTTTAGTATTTTTATAATTTTTGAAAGAATCAATATCGATATAGATCTAGGGTATTTCATAGATTTCGAGAATTGTAGTATTTTTTGGTATTTTATAGATTTTCAGTATTTTTATGGATTTTTATATGTATTTCTAAAATCCAATTCTCTAGGAGACAAAGTTTTTATTGTTTTTATATTTTTATAAATCTTTGAAAAATAATGTATCTACACAGATTTCGAAGATTTTATAGAGTTTTTTATTTCTCTGAATATTGTTCTGTCATAGTAGTATTACATACTATGAAATAAAAGAATTCAAAAATTCAAAGTTTTTTAAAGGATTCTACAAAATTCCTTATTTTTTAAATATTTTTCCAGTATACTTACAATTTGAAAAATTTTCTGATATTTTCATAGAACTCTTTTGAAAATATTTCCTTCCAATTCTTTATACGTCAAAATTTGATAAATTTATGGAAAAATAATATTTTTTTTTCTAAGTACTAATGAAATTCAAGTATTTTCCGCGTTTTTTAATATCTATAAAATTTCGAAGTTTTTCCGAACATTTTCGTACATGTAACATTCATTTCCAAAGTTGGATGCTCTAGAATACGAAATTATTCAAAATTCTTTGCGTTTTTTTTAAGGTTTCTAAAAACATTTCAATGAATTTTTAGTATTTCATAGAGTTTAAGTTTTTCCGTACTTCCTTTTACATGGAAAATTTTATAGTGTTTTCGAATATTTAAAAAATTCACATTATTGTTGTGAAATAAAGAAAATGTTCATAAGTATACGATGCTCTGAAATTCGGAAAGAAATTTTTAGTACTTTATCAGGTTTTTCGAAAAACATGACTCTTCTAGATTTTTATCTCTATTAGTATTAATCCAGTGTGAATATAATAAAAAACGTTTTGTGATACATTTCTGAATTTCTACAAATTTATAGAATCGAAGCTTTTGGATTATTAGTTCTTCAAATTTTAAGTTATTAGGATTTATAAAAAAATAAATCTTCTTAAGCAAGTCTTGAAACTTGGAGAACCTACATGAAAATATTTGTCATGCCTTTTAAATTCCAAGCAGTACATTTTTCATGATATTTCCTGAGCTAATTACTTATCTACATAATTTTAATAAGTATTACACTTTCATTTTTTTTTATTTTTATTGAATTGTTAGATAAAATAACAAATTCTACCCAAAATTCGGAAGCTGCTCAAAACCCCAAAACCCCCCTTTGCCTACGTCCCTGAAACAAACAATTCCAGACATAACTAAACCTAATACGAGTAATTGCTATGATTCTAAAATTATATGCTTTCATGCACAATTGTAAAAATTGTTGCAAATTACGAAGAAGAGTGCAATAACATACATGTTCTCCATTACATAATAAAGTGTTCTCCAGAAACCCAGAAACGAATAAGCTCATTACCTCCAAATTGTCCGAGCGATGCTTAACCAAAGTTTAATCCATGATCCAGATATTATGTAAATACCATTACATCGCATTCATAAATAAGGAAATACTTTATGAAAAGTGGAATAAAAACGTCAACTACCAAAGTTATTTATCAAATGTCCAATAACTTTTCCACAATCACGTTCAAAAGCACACATGCTCCCAACTTATGTAACACTCCTCAAACTAGAAAGTGTCAACGTTTCTGCATTTGTCAATCACAAAACAAGACACCGAAAACTTCGTTAACAACAAATACCCCCTCCCAAAACTTATAACAAAGAACAAAATAAACCCAATTCTTGAAATTTAACCTATCCACGAATTTCCCACAACCTCCGAAACTCGCACATAAAGTGTTTCAGTTACGATCTTGGAAGGAAAATCACAATACAAAAAAATATATATATATATCAGCGTTACATAAAGCATTACATAAATCCCCGGGGCAACACGCAACTCGTAAAACGTCCACAAAAATCTCGCGCAAACGGGAAAATCCCCCCTCCCCCCATTGGATATATCCTAAATGACATTTATATCTTTTTGTTCGTTTTCGTGTTTTTTCGCAGAATAAAAATGTGCACGAAGGTAACCATGAAAGACCTCGTTACGGTGCACCATGAAATGGCCCACATTCAGTACTTTCTACGCTACAGCGGACTTCCTCGAGAATTCCGAGACGGTGCGAATCCAGGTAAAAGGAAACTTCCTCGTTTACTTTCGTGTGCGCGGGATTCTCGCGAGGAATAATTACGAATGCGACAAAATTTATGTAACCGCCGTGTGAGGTTAGGTAAGCGAGTTATCAGTGAAATAAGACGCCTGAAATCGTTGCGATTCGTTCCCAACGATTAGAACTAGTTGCCGTATTTTTTCCTCTGCATTTTCCCGCCGACGGACGAACGACTTGGATTAGATTTAATCTGGGGAAAGGAATCAAGATCCGGGGCGGGCGCGGAAAGTTTTGCGTAAAAATGGCGGTCGGTTGCGACAGAACATCGAAAAGTCGAGTTGATTTGAGAGCGTTCCTCTGTTTTATTGCAGTGGAAAAGCGATTTGGTTAGCTCAAACAAACGTTTGGTCGTTATTTGAAGAAATGAATGTTTGGTTCACTTGAATAAAGTTTTGGTTCTGAGGAAATAATTTATTGGAGTCTTATAAGTTTTGATTTAGTCTAAAAAATTTACTTTAAAAATTTTAGTGTTCATTATTTGATAATAAAATAATTTTTTATTATACTGTTTATGTCCTGCGAGAACTTGTTTGTCTGAACTAAAAATATTTTACAAACAAAAAAATTTGTTTGTCTGAAGTAATAATTTATTGAAGTAAACGAAATTCGTTTCGGGAATCTTGGAAAATAATTTTCTGACTATTTTTAAGTTAAAAACTCTTTGGAAAAAAAAAATTGAATACTTGCACATACGAGCACATTATATTATGATTTTCGTTATTGAAATCTTAATTGTACAATAATATCTAAAAACATTCATTTATTCAATTTCATTATCAATAAACTTTATTAAATTCGAAAAAAAATGAGTTTGGAAATACGATGAGTGAAAAAAAGGTTTCTGGGAAATAACCGCAAATAAAATGTCTTAGTGATTCCTACCCGAGTACAAAAAATAAAAATATACTTTAGTATACTTTAATCTCCTGTAGTATACCAAAGTCAACTAAAAGTTGATTTTGCCGAAAAGAGTATACCAACCGATCTCCCCAAGTATACTTTTATTGGCACAAATGCATACTCTTGGGAGACGAGTCTACTTTTGGTATATTCACTTTTTAATAACAGTATACCGCAGTCTACCAAAAGTAGATTCGGTATGCCAAGTCACCCAAAAGTATGCATTTGTGCTAATAAGTATACTTGGGTAAATCGATTGATATACATTAATCAACTTTTGGAATACTCTGGGAGACTAAGGATACTGAAGTAAACTTTCGTTTTTTCTACTCGGGTACCGTATGATAAAAGATGTATATTTATTCATTTATACAGCATAAAATAAGTAGCCTAAAACAAAAAATAAACAGAATATCTAACGATATACATTTTGATATTTGATAGATTTCTCGTATTTTTTTATTTTTTCAGTGTTTAAAAAATTTATAGCAGTCTCTAGTATTTTTATTTAATTGTAATAGTTCAATAGGTTCCAACATCAATTTTTCAGAATTTAATTTTCCAGTATTCGCAGTTTTATACATCTTAAGTATTAAATTTTTTTTTTCATTAATCAGTTTTAGATTTCTATTACATCCAGTTTTATGTCAGTGTTGAAACGATTTGAGAGATTTTCTGATTTTTATGTTGATATCTATGTAGATTTAAAGATACTGATGCTCGAGGATTCAAATTTTTTTTTTATTTATAAAGGATTTGAAGTTTTTAATTATTTCAATTTTATTTTTACTTATATTTTATTTATACAATTTAAAGTTTTTTATTTATATAAGTTATTTCATTGATCGTTTTTTTGTTTATTTTTTATTTATACAGTTTTTTAATTTTTCATTCATAGGTATTTTTTAATTTCGCTTTGTCACATATAAATTTTTTTTTCACATACATTGTTCTATACATTGTTTGATCACTCTAACCTCGATATTGACACTTCAAAATGATTTCGAGGGTCTCATTATAAAATATTGTTCATTTTCGTGAACTTTCGTCGAATTAAGCAGTACTTCACAAACACGAAAATAACTATTGTAGTTCAAAACATGTTTATTAACATGCATGTATGTTGAAATTTCTTTACACATCAAAGTTTTTTATAAGAATTCAAAAGTATTTTCAAGAATTCATCAAATTTACTATTTTTTTTATGTATTTATTTCGATGTTCTAGAAATCTAAGTTTAAAAAGGTTAATTATTTTGAAGATTTTTAAAAATAAAATATACAGACCTATTTCAAGTAAATTATAAAAAAAAATTTTCGTTCGGTCTGTAATTTTATTATGTTGCGTAGAAATTCATATTGTTTCGTGTTATTTTTATCAATTTTTATTATTTCTTCAGATAGCTATATAGATTTATAGACTTTATGGACATGTAGTTGAAACTTTCATGGATTTTGAAAATAGTAATAGATTCCCCAGAAAACTATCTTTTATGCAACTTATCAGTTCTTTCAATATTTTCATATTTTAATTATGTTTGACACGACTCCAAGAATTACAAAATATTTTAAACTCCTAGATGGATTTTTCCAATTCAAATTCTGAAAATTTTTGAAAAAAATTATATACTCATCAATACTACTTGATTTTTTTTTTTGTATAACTAAGAAACTAACTTAACTAACCTCACTAAACTAACAAATTAACCTACTAAATAACTTACCAACCAAATAACTAACTGAATAACTTATTTAAACTAACGTAACTAAAGAGCGTAACTGAACAAAACAATCAATAAACATGTGCGTACAGTATTCAAAACCCCAATGAAATTCCTACCGACTTTTCTGGATGTCGTGCGCGATCCCTCGATTGCATAACGCCGACGCCCGACCGCGAGATAACGGAAGGAAACGGCTCGCGCCTAATGGCTCGAAAGCGAGTGTTATAGCGATACGCTCGACGTGGATTCATAAATACTCTTGTCTTCGGTATTCCCGGACGATAAAACGCATTTTTACATAGCGATCAGCTTTCACCCGCGGTCGTTCGCCTCCGACGAAAATCCCCGACCTTGAGAGGGAAACGTATCCGAATTTCCGCGTGCGCAACCGCGAATTGCGTCACACTGGCGTGATTGAGAGAAAGTGAAAACTCCTGGATCGCGATAATTTCACGTTGCAGGATTTCACGAGGCCGTGGGCGAAGCCGTGGCGCTGAGCGTCTCGACGCCCAAGCATCTCCAGACTTTGGGCCTTGCCAACAAATACATCAATGAGGCCTCGGCCGACATAAATTATCTCTTCGCCCTGGCGATGGACAAGGTCGTGATGCTGCCGTTCGCGATAGCGATGGACCGCTGGAGGTGGGACGTTTTCAGAGGCTTCGTCGGACGAGAGGAATACACTTGTCATTGGCACCGACTGCGCGAGAGGTACGCTGGGGTGAAGCCCCCGCTGCTGAGGTCAGAAGACGACTTCGACCCCGCAGCCAAGTACCATGTGCCAGCGAATCTACCCTACATTAGGTGAGTCGTTTGAAATTATAAATACAAGAGATCACCTTTGGAAGTGTCTTGGAACTCTCTCGGAAATACGAATTATACTGATAATAAGATGGTTTAGTGAAATTGCTTCTAAATGACGAATATGATGAAAATCGGTTCATTGGTTAGATTAAACTCTGGTAATTGTTGAAAACAGGTTTTTTGAGTTATAAGATGCATCTGAGAACTCTCTGGGAAATCTGAATAATCTTTTTCATTATCATGATATAATAATTATTATGGTTATTGTAATCATTTATATATTCTTAATATTGATTTTTTTCAACTTTACTTTTAAACTAAAAGTTCTTATGTATTAATTTAATACACGCCTTTGAAACAAGCTAAATTCACACCAAAACACAAAATAGGTCGATACATTTTTTCATTGCGAAATTTACTATCTTTTTTTTCCATGTGAAATGAAATCCAGTTATGTTGAATAAATTTTAATTAAGTAAATTACATGCAATGATTGCAAATTTTGTAAAAATAAGAATTTTTGTTGTTTTTTGCAGTATAAATAAACTACATAATTATGTATATTAGAATTTTATATACATCATATTTAATGTGAATCCATAGAGCCATCGTTTTTACGTACGCAAATAATTTGTAAGTACTACTTATTTTGCATTTTTCAAAATTATTTTTGTTCTGTTTTTGTTTTTGTCAGTTTAGATAATGTTCTCAGCATGTATTAAAATCCACATGAAAAAAAAAGATCATAAATATCGTATTATAAAAAAAATCGACTTATTTTGTGATTTTGTTAGAATTAAGCTTTATTTATTTTATACATAAGAACTTATTATTTTAATTTTGGGAAATGGATGCTCGTTAAGTATTCAAGCATAATTAGAAGATATTTTCTTGCAATTGCTTCTAAAATCATTATTTTTATACGAGTTTGACGGAAAATCAATTCGTTCACCGCAATAAACTTTTATTTTTCTTAAAGCAGTCAAATTTTGACAGATTAAATCTGTTCTTTCTGCGTGACTGACAGATTTATCTGTCACTTCACATGCACATAAAAATGTGGATCTGGCGAAATTAGACGAACTTGTAGGAAAAACCTACTTCTTGGTTGTGACAGTCCTGCAAGTTAATTTATATATGGTACTTCATGTAATTTATAACGCTGCTTAAATTTTAAATAATTTTCTTTCTCTCCAAAAATGAATCTTATTTTAAGATGCAAAAAAATGAAGGCATGACCTAAATTTGTTGCTTGCTACTTTTCAAAAAATCGTTCAATAATTGAACATAACTATAATTTTTCACCTTGATAAAAAATTCATGTTTATAACATTTTTTCTTTATGAGTGTGATAATAGAAAAACTTATATAAAAACTAATAACCGTTCGCATAATTTTAGTTTACATTCTGTTTATGTTTAAGGCTGCCATAACTAGTTTTCTAGACAACTCGTTTTTCAAATCTATACAACTTTCACAAATATTAACGAGTTTTTTAAATTTTTGTGTCAAAATTGATGCAGAAGATTGAATTATTGAATAACACTGACAATGCGTAGGCTGAAAATAATTTCCAAATCTATTGTCAAAATGTATTTTTTTTGCCATTGATTTTTTCTTTTGTGAGAACAATTTTTTAACTATAGTTTTGAAGATTCTAATTTAAGAATATTTTTTTTTAATTTTATGAGTTAACACATTTTCTTCCAATAAAAAAAAAAAATTAATTAAATAATGGAATATAATTTAATAATTTTATTAGCAAAAAATAAAAGAGATGATGATTTGAATACTCTGATCAAGATGAATTTCCGGAAATAACTTTTGCTGCTTGGCAAAAAAAATTAATTGAAAAACACAAAATCGTTCTATCAATTTTTTAAAAAATTTTCTGAAAGTGCTCTATAATTGTTTTTTCAAAAATTTAATAATGACTACAAGCAATCTACAGAAAAAAAATTTGTGAAAAAAATGAATCGTAATCCGAAGCACATGTTTTACATAATACGATTTTTATTTGACATTGCTAGAAGACAGATTTTGGAACTTAATAAATTTGAATAAAAACTCAATCAAGTTTTATCAATCACACAAAGCGTTTCCACAAAAAAAATCAATTTTTCCAATAAACTCCAATATTACTCCAATAAACTTCAATGAACTCCAATAAATAATCCTCCAATAAAAAAACTTTAATAAAAAAAACTCCAATATAATAAAAATAATAAACATCAATTAACTTCATTCCCTCTGTCACGTTCAACAACCTGAAAATTCATCACATTCGACTAACTCAAGTACTCAACACCCAACTCCACATTTCATTCCTTACCCAGTATCACCTTCCACCAGCGATAAATTAACCCCATAGAAACCTCCGCCTTCAGTCGAAAGAACAAACTTTTACTTACTGACGTGCACCAACGGCGGTAATGAAATGACGTAAAACTCCCTCCGGCATCATCATGCAAAGCCATAAAAGAAGAAAGCGAGACTCGTAAATCCTCCGCCTCGTGCGGCGAGTGAACCGCGGAAACGGCAAAAACTCGGTGCACTCGTCTCAAAGTCTCCCGTTAAGGTGACAGGGGTAAAATGAGACACGACATGCTAGATTTTCTCTTTGGTTTTATTATAAAAAAGCGATGACGCGTGTACAAAAATAGCGAATACCGTAGTACGCGCCGAGCCCTCTACTCGCGACCGGAAGTGGCGCTGGATTCGGACGCGAAGCACCTCGAGCGACCCAGTTCCGGTGACGAGAGGGCACCAGTGACCTTGAGCACTGGGGGCGAACGGGCTTAGTACCCATGGTGCTCTTCGTGGTGGTGCTCCTCGTGGTGGTGCACGGGGACGGGGACGGGCACTTTAACGGGGTACGGGACGTGTTTCTCGACGGTGTAAGGAACGTGTTTGATAACTTCGTAGGGCACTGGCTTCTCGACGGGGACCTTCACGGGATACGGCACTTCCTTCTCGACGGTGTAGTGTACCTTCTTCTCAACGGGATAGGGCGCGGGGACGGGGACCTTAACGGGATAAGGCACGGTTTTGTACACGGTGTAGGGTACTGGTTTGTCGACGTGAACTTTCACAGGCACTGGGATGTGTTTCTCGACGGGGTAGGGGATCTTCTTCTCGACGTGCACGGGGTAGGGTTTGACGACGGTGTAAGGGACTGGCCGGTCGACCTTAACGTGGACGGGGTAGGGGATCTTCTTCTCGACCGGGTAGGGCTGCGGGATGTGGACCGGGACCTTGTAGGGCACGGGCACTTCCTTCTCGACGGGGTAGGGCTGCGGCACCGGGACCTTCACCTCGTAAGGCACCTTCTTCTCGACCGGGTACGGCTGAGGCACGTAGACCTTATGGGGCACGGGCCGTTCCACGGGCACATGCACTGTGTAGGGCACCTTCTTCTCCACGGGGTAGGGCGCGGGAACGTGAACGGGGACCTTTACTTTGACATGGTAGGGAACCGGGATCTTCTTCTCGACAGGGTAGGGCTGGGGCACGGGGACTTTGACTTCGTAGTGCGTGACCTTTTCCACGGGGTAAGGCACCTTCTTCTCCACGGGGTAAGGCACTTTGACCTCCTTCACCACCGTGACTTCCTTGACTTTGTGCTCGTGGTGCTCCTCGTGGTGCCCACCCAAGTCATGTCCCCCGAAGTCCTGACCACCGAAGTCATGGTCTCCGAAGTCATGGCTTCCGAAGTCGTGGCCGCCGAAGTCGTGGCCCTCCGAGCCGTACAAGCCGCGTTTCTCCTGCTTCTTCTCCTTCAGGGAGGACTCTTCGGCCTTGCTTTCCTTCTTCTCTTCGCAGCTGGCGAGGACCAAGAGGCCCGCAAAACAGAGTGCACTCTGGAATCAAGGGAAACTGAGTTAGGTTTCTCCCAAGAGGGTTTACTCAGCAGCTCTGGGAGAGATTACTTACCGGAATCCGCATCCTGTCGGCTCCCTCGGAATGCACTGGACGTCGTTGCTCCACTGGGTTGTTCCCCCCAAAGCGCTCGCAGCTTTATATCGACACTGCTTTCCCCGCTAACATCACTTTCCGCGACACCGTTGAAAGTGAAATACACACGCGGTCGAGTTCCCCCCTGTGCCCACGCACACAACTTGCTTGACTTTTTACCAACTACGAGGTGCACGCTGGTGGACTCATTAGGGCACCGGATATGCTCCTCCTTCTTTCGGCGCCGAGCATGAACTTTAGTTTAGCCCCGGCGAACGAGATTTTTCATTCAAGTGGTTTTGCATACTTGGTCATTGTTGTTGTTGTCGTTGTTGTTACACCTGTAATGTTACCTTTCAGCAACGTTCTTACATTGTTTTGATATCTGATCAAGTCTTTTTCAATTTTGCTGATTCATAGTCCTTATTAGCAATTTTCAATATTATTTAGTTCATTTGTTCTACTTGTTTAGCTACTCTCTACGCACACCTTTTTGTTTCCAAATCTTTCAATTCGGTTGAAAGATTGCAGCAATGTTTTAGGCTTCAGCATGTGCTGGTTCAGGATAGAATGGAAGTCATTGAACTTGGATGAATCGTTTACACGTGAGCGATTTGATTCATTGAAGAATAATATTTCACATTGTCAAAGGATAATTTGCATGAAAGAAAGTTTCTTTCACCTGATTAAAACTTGGAATATTACATAAAATTAGGGTAAACTTTGAATAATTGTCATTATGCGTGACGGAAATATGTGCTTTTACAAACTAGAAAACGAGAGTTTAACGTCAAAGTATAAAATATTCGAGGAGGATCAACTTCAAAAAAAAGTAAAGTTACAAGAATTGCAGATAAAAAGTCGAAATAGAACGAAGGTTTTGGAAATTATAGAGTTGAAAAATAGAACAGAAAAGTCAATAACTTTTCACAGAACGGAAAAATATTATTTTAATTCGGGTAATTATACGAATTGGCTAAAATGCCAGAGGAAAGAAAGTATTGCAATTTTATGATTAATACGTTGTTCCCAGTAAACGCGGTGATTCTGAATTATTGTATATCATGTTTTATATAATTTTATGTACTATATCACAACTTCATTATTGTCTTTTTTTTGTTATTTGAGATTGTTTACTGATGTAACTACACATTTTTCAATGCAACACGGTAACACTCAAATTTTCGGTTAATAAAATTTCGGTTAAGAAAATATAAAAAAAACATATAAGTTAAAGTAATGCGTAAAAATTAAAAGACTACAAAAAATCATAAATAATACAGAGTGTACTGACAATATTAAAATGGACGTGAATTACTTGTTTCTCACAGAAATAAAACGATATGTAAACCATGATGTCAGAATTTAATTTCTCTAAATTTCCTAGTTCGCTTGAACCAAAAAATGAAACGAGAATATTCCCAAAACATCCTTAGATTCTCCCCCTCCGTCGCCCACAATTATAAATTCGCGCCTAATCGCTTGACAATGGCTCGTTCCGATTGCGCAACGTAATTGTCCCTCACAATCATCAAATGCCCTCGCAAGAGAAATTTGCGTCATTGTATAATGCGTCATTTAACTTTTTCATATATCATTACGAGAAGGAAGCGTTTCCCGATGCCGCGACAACGCGCAAATGATAATGTGCCCCGGCGAAAGCGCGATGATTATTCAATATTTGGATCAGATAAAAGTTAATTAAGAAAGAGAAAATGAGGACGAATGTCTACTGCGAAAACTTGGCTTCCCTCGAAGAGATAAGCATCGCGATTCCACTCCAAGTGCCCCTTCGCGATGATTATTTTCATACACCGGTTAGTAGAGTTGTGCGTTGGTTTAGGCGCTATTTCACTGATCGAATTCTTCATTAGTTTCCGCGATTTCCACTGAAGTTGTGTATTTTGAATGCTGGTTTTCGTGGTCCTCGAAAGTGTTGTCTCGAGGTAATAATGGCGTTTTGGATATTTGTTTTTCGGGCACGAGAAAGCGATGAATCATTTTTTTTTCTATCTGGGAATAAAAGAAATGAGAATTGTGAACATTTCTTGTTGGAAATAGTATATTGTGCGACTAGTTGGAGAAGGAGAACATAATACTTTATTCAACGACCGCAAGGAATATGTAATTGAGGGGAGGACAAATACCTGACT